>JADLZN010005189.1:0-204869 GCA_018155175.1 Sinocyclocheilus anophthalmus | reverse complement strand
ATGTTTTGAATATTGTACCTCAGATTTATGAAATGTTTACCTGTTTGGCAAGTGTTTGTCATGTTCTGACCAAAAAAAAAAAAAAGTTTAAAACTCACAGTTAACTGTCTGGTTTCTATGGTTTCTGCAACTTTCACTCAGAAGAAATCCGCCTTTAAACTTGAAAGAAATTAAAGATTGGACATTTTTCGTGATAATTATCGATACAGACTAATATGAACATTTTTATTGTGATAATTTTTTGACCATATCACCCGGCCCTTGTCTGCGTCAAGAATTAAGGACTTGGGACAAAAACGCTACTGGACGTGGAAAAAATAATAATAATAAAAAACTGTAATGAATTAATCTATTAAGATCTAACATATGTTTATCGAGTTATGATATTGTATGTATTATTTACAGATACTTTTGTATTTAACATTGATTTAATTGTATAGGTAACAGCCATAAATGTTCAGATGGAGAACTAATTAACTGATTTAAATGAAATATTTGACATAAATGGATGGATTTCTGTGTTTATATTTGGTTAGAAAATAATAAAAAAATACAAGTCAAGGAATACCACTATATACAAAATCACTGATTTTGTTCTTCTACTAAAAAAAACCGAAACATGTCAAATTGCATGTAGATTTTCTCTTTTAATATATTAAAGTCCTGTGAAACACCTTACATATTTAGGCAAAACCACACACACAACCACCCACACAAAAAAAAAAAATTATAGATATAGATATCGGCCCAAAAAAAAATCTGCTGACACTTTGTTTGCTTGGGGCAGGGATTAAATACACCTAGCAAGTTAAATATTAAATTCCAGTTCCCAAAAGTTAAAATGTAATCTTCAGAAGATTAAAATCAACAGAACAAAAGTGGCACAAAATGTTCATTCCAATGCCCCTAAATCCTATCAATCCTTGAGTTTCATCTCGTATCATTGTTGTAGCAAACAGCCCTTGTTTACAAAATTCTGAATCTGTTTTGGATTTAATCATCGAAGTTGAGCTAAAAGTTTTGAGCCAGCGGAGCGCTTCAACTCTCAGTGGTGGGACACCGTAAGCAACCTCCTATTTAATGCAATTCTGCAATCTTTACAAATAACCCGTGATCTAAAATATAACTTAATATGTCACATGTTACCTTCAAAGTAGCTTCAGCTCACCTAAACACTTATAACATGTCAATATATTGCCTGATTTGACTTTCATTTCCTTTCAGTGGTCGTGTTAGGATAAGCTCTGACCGCAAATATAAGTATAGTACATCCATTACTGTATTGAAATCAACAAATATAATTATCACAGTTGAGTCTTCTGTTCGTAAACTGTTTATAATGCTTTTAGAACTCCTAGAAGTGCAAATTCACTCCACCTTTGGGGAAATGAACTTTTTATTAAATAGTAATCATTAGAAGAAGAAAAAAAGAATAATAACTCACCTCTTGCAAATTTTGTGAAACATATTCCAATAAAAGGCAGTAGAAGCAGCGGTCTACATGACCAGCTCAGTAATGGAGCCATTCCAGCAGGCGAGGCAATCACACGCTTCTGAGTTATGCGGCGTAGTAAATTCGTTTGTGGCTCCCACTAGTTAACTACTCCAGATATTCCATGACTGCGCGCTAGTAAGTGTCACCCACACGCACTTCCGGGTGACCGGTCGTTCTGATAAAGTGTTGTAAAGAATTTCGTGATTCTTAATCTGATTCCCTTCAAAGATTCCGGTTCCATTTACGATTCTTTTAGTTCTTCTGAGGAAAAAAATATTTTAAAGAAAGAAAGTAATTTTTCAATTGTATTTTTCCCCGCATTACCTAGTCTTCTGCTAAATTATCCTTTCAAGAGAGTCCAGAATAGAGCTACAACATCATAATAGCCTAGTACCTAATAATACATTATTTCCTTCAAAAGTTTAGTTTAATACTCTTTTCACAGAAGCACATAAGTAATCAAATTGCTCCTAACTTTATAATATATCTAGTGTGTGGTGGTTGTGTGATAGATATTATATATATATTCTATATATACGATAGATATATATATAATAGTATTATATATTATATAGCTATACATACTGTATATAATATATTTATATATATTATATAATATATATATATATATATATAACAGTGGTTACGAAAGTATTCAACCCCTTAGATGTTTCACTCGTTGTTATTGCAGCCATTTGCGTAAAAAATCCTTTAAGTTATTGTGTTTTCCTCATTAATGTACACACAGCACCCCATATGACAGAAAAACACAGAATTGGTGACATGTTTGGCAGATTTAGTAAAAAAGAAAAACTGAAATATCACATGGTCCTAAGTATTCAGACCTTTTGCTGTGACACTCATATATTTAACTCATGTGCTGTCCATTTCTTCTGATCATCCTTGAGATGGTTCTACACCTTCATTTGGGTCCAGCTGTGTTTGATTATACTGATTGACTTGATTAGGAAAGCCACACACCTGTCTATGTTAGACCTTACAGCTCACAGTGCATGTCCGAGCAAATGAGAATCATGAGGTCAAAGAACTGCCTGAAGAGCTCAGAGACAGAATTGTGGCAAGGCACAGATCTGGCCAAGGTTACAAAAAAATTTCTGCTGCCCTTAAGGCTCCTAAGAGCACAGTGGCCTCCATAAAAACGTTTGGGACGACCAGAACCCTTCCTAGAGCTGGACTGAGCTATCGGGGGAGAAGAGCCTTGGTGAGAGGTAAAGAAGAACCCAAAGATCGCTTTGGCTGAGCTCCAGAGATGCAGTCGGTAGATGGGAGAAAGTTGTAGAAAGTCACCCATCACTGCAGCCCTCCACCAGTCGGGCTTTATTTATGCAAGTGGCCCGTACGAAGCCTCTCTTAGTGCAGACCTGAAAAACCCCTGAAGGGACTCCAAGAGGTGATAAATAAGATTCTCTGGTCGGATGAGGCCAAGATAGAGCTTTTTGGCCTTAATTATAAGCGGTATGTGTGGAGAAAACCAGGCACTGCTGTTCACCTGTCCAATACAGTCCCAACAGTTAATCATGGTGGTGGCAGCATCATGCTGTGTTTTTTTTTTTCAGCTGCAGGGACAGGACGACTTTTTGAAATCGAGGGAAAGATGAATGCGGCCAAAGTACAGGGATATCCTGGACGAAAACCTTCTCCAGAGTGCTCAGGACCTCAGACAATGACCCTAAGCACACAGCTAAAATAACGAAGGAGTGGCTTCACAACAACTCTGTGACTGTTCTTGATGGCCCAGCCAGAGCCCTGACTTAAATTCAATTGAGCATCTCTGGAGAGACCTACAAATGGCTGTCCACCAACGTTTACCATCCAACCTGCCAGAACTGGAGAGGATCTGCAAGGAGGAATGGCAGAGGATCCCCAAATCCAGGTGTGAAAAACTTGTTGCACTTTCCCAAAAAGACTCATGGCTGTATTAGATCTAAAGGGTGCTTCTACTAAATACTGAGTAAAGGGTCTGAATACTTATGTAAATGTGATATTTCAGTTTTTTCTTTTTTAATAAATTTGCAAAAATGTGAACAATTCTGTGTTTTTCTTTCAATATGTGGTGCTGTGTGTACATTAATGATGAAAACAATAACTTAAATGATTTTAGCAAATGCAATATAACAAAGAGTGAAAAATTTAAGGGGTCTGAATACTTTCCGTACCCACTGTATATATATATATATATGAAGCGTTAATGTCGGGCCCTGGAGTCTATGTGCCGGGGCTCAGCCCCAGACGGCCCCGGCCCAATTTCCTTATGCTTTTTAAACAAAATTTAAATCGATAATAAACATTGATTACAGCAAGAAAAGTGTATAAGCGTATATCTGGCTCATAAGAGTGATTCGTTCAGGAATGTTTTGCGGTGTATGTTTTGGTTCATTTAAAAAGAACCGACTCAGAAGAGTCATTAATTTGGGAATCGAACTACGCTGGTCGCGCTATAAGTTTTGATTTAATAAAATGAACCGGCTCATAAGAGTCATTCAAGGTTTTTAGCAAACCAGTCTTCATTAGCAGAATCAGTCTGAATGTTTTAAACGTTCAAATTCAGATTGATTTACTCATGAATTACTCAGACCCAGGCACGTGCACAGGTAGGGCTCAACCTGTGCAGAGCACATGCCCTTTTTGCACTTACACTCCAAAGTGCCCCTATTTTTATTTATTTTTTCTTCTTCAATAAATCAATGCTATTGGTCACCCTTTACGTCTGTCTGTCTGTTTTAGAAATATTTAGCCAATGAAAGGTATTAAAAAGAGCTTGTGACTGAAAGGTATTATAAAGAGCTTGTGACTAAATCTTGTTGGCTCCACTCAAACTGCCAGTAAAAACCTTATAACTCCACACTCTCTATCTTCACTGAATGAACTGAAGTTCCACAGCAACTGAACTAGGTCTGCAAGAGTAAATAAAGATCTTGTTGTTTGAATAATTACAGCGTTTTCTTTAGGCAAGAAACACTGTCTATAAAGGCTCATATTTTATGTATTTGAGGCCTGAGACATGTGGGACCGGAAAGAGAGGGCTAGCATTTGCCATCTAGTCATTAAATAGCATTGTGCATACAGTAGCATTTAATCTTTTATAAAATGAGATTTTGGCCAAATGTATTTTACAACAGGAAAAAACTGAGCGCCCATATAGCTACAACAAACTCTGTGACCTGTTGATGAAAACGTAACGTGATGTTGCCTTTTTAACGACGGACAAAATGCATATTTGCACACATTCGCTGGTTAAAAACCCCTTAACTGCATTTGAGTTTGACACAAAGCGACTGCGTGATCCTCGTCTAGGTAAAATATATTTCTAAGAAATGTATGATTGCTGATATACTTAATTTATTAACATTTAATCATAGGCTATTATATGGTCACATGGCTAATGCTTGTTTACGCTGTTAATATGCACGTATTCGCTAGCTAGCTATTTTTTTCCTATTCTATAGGCCTACTCTCCCCTCGTCTTCACATGTACATGTACACGTAAACTTGGTTATATCAGATCACTGTGAAATCTTTATATTTTATCATGCGTAATGTAATACATTATATATATTACATAGCTAAAAATATTTTTCTTCAACTTATGTTTTATTGACTTTGTTGTCAAAGCGTGAAAAAATTGTGTGTGTGTGTGTATATATAGATATATATATAATATATATATCCTCAATATTGGATGAGAATCTCAATTTCGTATACATACTACAACACGGCAATATTATAACATATAACATTCAACCGAAACAGTGTAATCACCGTTTTTTCTAAAGCAAGTCTGTCCAACGGCGACCCCAGGTAAGTCCAGCAGCCGACTCCGCGCTCTCTCGCTTTCCCTAAGCCCATTGAGTTTTAAAAACAACAACTAAGCAGGGTATGCAGCGTGGTCCTGGAGTGCGAGGTCCTGCAGATTTAGTCTAACCCTAACAACCCGACCAGAACAAGCCAATTAAGGTCTTCAGGATTACTAAGGCTATAGGCAGGACATTTTTTTTCAGTGAAAGCTAAACTCTGCAGGACATTGGCACTCCAGGACCAACGTTGCCTACCCCTGAACTAAAGTGTGCAGTGGGGATAATTGAGAATGAATGGGGGAAAATCACATGAGAGGAGACAATGCTTCCATCACGATATGATTGGATATGACTGACTATGTTCAGTTGTGATTGGTTTATGCAAAATCCTGTCTCTTGTGTTCATGCGCGATCCACGTTTGGCATTAATGGGAAGACTAAGTAAACAACTCATACATTTAAGTATAACCACTTTGTTGCGTCAAAATAAGACTTAAAATGGTCTAAAAACTTTTAGTGAGTAATCAGCTTGTTGAAATTTAAAGTAAATCTCTGTGACTAATATTTACTGAGCTTTGATGACTGATGAACTGAATAATTCAAAAATAGTTAAAAGTTAATTATTAAATAGAATAGTTGAACATAAGTTCACAAATAAAATATATAGTTTAAATTGTTACTGCCTTGAGTTATTTTGGAATAAACGTGAAATGCTTAAAAACACTAACTTGATGAGATTCATACTTGGCTTTAATAAACAGAATATTGATTCATATTCTATAATATTGATGTAAAAAAAATGAATTGTTTTTGTTGTTGTTTTCTGGTAGTGTAAGTAATGTTTATTTAACCAAGAACATGTGACTGAGACAAGAATTGACATTTGATTAAAAAAAACAAAACAAAAAAAAACAATTCTAAATACCACCGCACACCGCTGATATATATATATACCGAGTGGTGTGGGGGATGGGATGCCTTTTTTAGTTTCAGCCATGCCCTCAAAAGGTCTGTGCACAGCCTGCTCGCCTATTTAACATAGTTTTAAATAAATAAATAATTCATTGAAAAGCTGACTCAAAAGACTATTGGTTAACAAAGCACAAGTTCGCAAGCAAGATACCATAAATATATCTACTTAACACTATAATATAATAAAACCACTTTTCCAGCCTTGAAAACCAGGTATTTTCATTTTTGTTATATACATTTACTGAAATTCCTGATTTCTATGTTAAAACCCTGATTGGCCATTTACTTCAGCTTACTGAACTGATTTGTATTCTTTAAGTGACTCAACTCTCCTGCTTTTTCTGCCCTTTTTTAATACATGGTCTGTACTATCTTTATGCAAATAATGATTCACGGAGTCATTATTAAACTTAACACTTAAATCCCCATTGGAACACAACAAAAACAATTGCAAAAGGGGTTGCAGTGATTTCCAAGGCATCGCCTATAAGCTTCTCTAAATGGATTTTTTATTTGCCGAGTATTTATTCACCTGGGGAACACACACGCGCGCACACACACACACACACCCACACCCACAGAGCCGGCCCGACGCTATAAATCGCTATAATCGATTGCATAGGGCCCCCGTGGCCCTCCAGTGTCCCCGATGTCAGGGGTCAGGTTCAGACGGTAAGTGCTCGTAATAATTTTATAAAGTTCGAGGCAACGTTGTTTAATGTTTGAAAATGGAAGATGCTGCACTATAAACTGTGCAGACTGCAGAGAAGTGGAAAAGAGAAAAGAAAGTGAGCAGCCTAAGGGTAATTGATAGATTTTGAAAACGTATTGTTGAAATGGCGGTTTGCATCGTGCTGCGAGCGCTTTGAAGACGCGCTGTGCCAATGTAACAACAGTAATGAACATGAATGGTATTGTTGTCTTGGACTCTTCAAAATACGCGAATAATTCTTATCAGAATTATTATCAGAATGGTTTAGATTTTTAGAACGCATATATAATCTTATTTTCCATCGACCAGTTAAGACTGGGCTTTTGCTGCGTAAAAGTTTGATCAGATTTTCTCATTGTTCTGAACAAAGCAGCCCAAGAAAAAAAAAAACATTGCTGAATAAAAATGCAAGTTTCGCTCATGGCGACTAGCAGGTGGCGCTTAGGAACAGCAGAAATACACCCGTTTACCATGGTTACCCCTCCTACAATAAGCACAACTTTCTGACCACCTGCTTGTTTGTCACGAGGTCAAGGAATCAAACAGTATTTACATTTTTCAAACACATTCTTATTATTTTAAATCACTTTGGGGTTATCAAATAACACAAATATTTAAATTACCATATCTTTATTCAAACATTGTGTTCACTTATACATTTTGCATTTTTAATTTCAAGAATAAAACATGCCCGATGCCAGGCCCAATAATTATTTCTTTATTATTAAAAATTGATAATAATAATAGAATAAAAGATAATAATAAGTAATAAATATTCCTCGTTAATTTTCGTTCTGCTTATTACAGTTTTTCTCAGTCGTTTTGTTGCATTTCTCAGATCAGAAATGAAATTTTCAAAACTACTTGTTCAACCTCCACATTATCTAGTCAATTGTGCACATTATAAAAGCAGTTTCTCATTCTTTTGACCAAGTTGCGATTGCCTTGGTACATTCATGTAATTGATTATGTACATTTGTCTGTGGTTTCCTGCATTATCAATTGCTAATGTCATGTTGCTCAAAATGTACTATATAGTTCTCTGTGCAACAGTCTTACCCCCCAAAACATCTAGTCATTAGTTCATCGTATAAGTCATTAAATGCAAAATGGTTGATCTAGTTGTCATAAACTTTCAAGCATTTCCTACACATTTCTATTAGACTTTGTGTAAATTTGCCATGAATTGTGCAGGTGAATCTTGACTTTCACTAATGAAGATGAATTTAATGAATGTAAATCAGCTAATGATAAACCATTTCTCTGAAATAGCTCAAAGGTTCTCATGAACCTTCAATTGGAAAGCATATATAGACAGAGGACAACACAAGAGTTACAAATTCTGACAATGGATATTTCCTCCCCGTTGGCCTGGCAAATCAACAGTAGCTCTGTGGCCAATGACATTTCAACCACGCCTTCTGCTTTTGGTCAGGTTGAAGCCAGCCTCCTCATATGAAGTTGTGAGATGGTTCACTTGACTCCAATTCCACGTTGCATTGCAAGGGAAGATATTCATTGTGATGTAGATGAGAATCTGTGGGCCGACAGACTGCACTGCAATTCCTCATATAGTGCTGCATGCAAAAGCAAAGTTCTGCCTAAGGGGTGTTTCCTGTGTTTGCCTTTCTAATTTTGTATTTTCGCCTGTGTGCCCATATTTCTTTTGTAAATCACAATGAAGTTGAAAAGGTTTTATTTTTTATTTTTTGTCATACCACTAGTAAAGTGTAACTGTGAATCCTATCCAGTCTCTTTCAATCAATATCCCACATACAGTAATGTGTAAATGTATACTTTTGAAATGGATATATGGCATACATAAGAAGTGCAGCCTTGCATTTCAATACAGTAACTGTCATCCAAACTGTTGCCATAGTTTACATCAGGTAATACTAACAGAGTGCACTGTAACATTGACAACATGACTAAGCATTTTGACTATCTTGTTTGTGAACAATGACACAAGGACTTTTCATTCTGATGGCACTGATATGCTCATTAAATATCATAATATCATAATATGACATAAATACTTACTTTTGAGAGATGGACTAAAGATTTGGAGTAAGTTACAGGCTTTTGCAGGTTATCCATTGTGTGGTGCTGTTTGTACGAATTGTTTTGAGAAATGTACATACTTTTTTGCAAATATTAAGGATGATTCGAGAAATGCACCAAAGCGACTGAGAAAAACCGTAAAGCATTAATCTCACAACATGTTCATACATTTTTCTGAAAGCAATGGTTAAGCTTTTACATTTTTAAAAGTTTTAAATAATTGTTAAAAGTGCTTAATAAGTAAATATATCTTCATATTTATGTATTGAAAGACAGTTTGGTAATTTATTTACAACAGGGTTATTATAGTTAACTCAAATAAAAAAAAATAAAAAAAAATGTTACTTGAATAAACTAAATGTTAACTGAAATCAAATACGTATACTTGTTTATTTTAGCTAGTTGACAAGAGCAACATTTCCCGCTTTTCATTTAGTGTCGTCTGATGTTTCTCAATAAATATCTTGTTGGTGCCAGGTCTGTTTTTGTCTGCCTTCTCTGCAAGTCTGTGTTTACTATCCAGAAAAAACCAAAAAAAAAATTGGGGGGGTCAGAACTTTTTTAGTCAATAGTTTTTACACAGTGGTCAGTTCAGATAAATAAACAACCTTCATTTCAAATCAGCTTGTTTTTATTGCTTCTCTGTCCTAATATTCAATTGTAGTGTGTGTGTGTGCATGTTTATGTGGTTTTAAGGACACAAATTTGTATAATAACATGAATATGACATAGGTATTACAACGAGAAGATGATTTATGAGGACATCTTCAGTGTCCCCGTAATTCAAAACGCTTATAAATAATCCAGAATGAGTTTTTTTGAAAATCTAAAAAAACAGAAAGTTTCCTGTATGGTTTTAGTGGGTAGGGTTTGGTGTACGGGCAGATAGAATACAGTCTGTACAGTATACAACCCCCTTACGCCTAGGAGAGTCCCCATAACCATAAAACAACTGTTGTGTGTGGTGTTTTAAGTGAACTATTTTTATACTATGTCTGATCTGACCATGTTTTGTTTTGTGACCTTAATAACCAACATCTTTCTAAGTTATTTCTTTCACGCTTCTGATTCCCTCAACTGTAACCATAAATAAAAGACAAATGCATTATAGTTTTCTGTCAGTAACCTAAAATTGCTTCTTGTGTCACATCTAAATTCAGAGCAGCAGGTTTACAGTCATAATCAGTGTATTTTAGTATTAGTTACATGCTTAATTATAGGTTTTATAAATATTTTGATTGGATGTTATTTTTAACTTCCAGTTTATGTTTAGTATTAATGTTGATTAGCGTTGGCCCATTTTTTAATCATGTTCTTTCTTGTTTAGTTTACAATACTATTTTGTCATATTCTTACTTTATTATTTTCAATTTTCAATGATTTAGCTTTATTTTAATTAACAAAAATGTTTTAATAATTTTAGTTTGAGTTAACAATATAACCAGTAACCTGATATGACTGAATTAACCATACTACATTTGGATACATCAACAAAAGTGATTTCTACTGGTCAGAAAAAGTATAAATAACCCCTTAATGTTATAACTGCACATATCCATTTTTACAGTGTATTCTAAACTGGAAAAGTGGAAAATTTCCTTTGGCTTTGTTTCCCAGGATACCACTATCATTTTTTTCATCACTCTCGAAAAATGCATATCAAAATATTCCATGCGCCAGAGCATAATGTGCTATCTCAGTTCAGACCCTTATCCCTCATGAGATTGTATACTGCTCTCATAATTTCTCAATGCTTCATGGTCTCAGGAACCTCTCATTACATCAGCAATTTAAAGTACTAAATATTCAGGATATTATAGAACAACACTGGATGGATGGATGGATGGATGAAAATGCATTATGTTTTTTTGCTGGAAGTGACCTCGCTGTCTGTTATTGAGATATGGTTATTCTTCTGTGAGACTTGGAATATTCTGGACGGTGCATGTAATCTGGATAATGTCTTCGTGAATATGTCCTCGTTCATCTCAGATGGGTCCCACAGATTGGTGTTTACCGTGAAGACAGGGTCGAAAGTATGATTGGTGCAGACGTGCTCTCATTCCCATGTGCTGTGCTGGCCGATGTTGCCTGGAAACAGATGGAGAATCACAGTCCATCATGCATTTATGGTGGTGATTACCTTGCATATCAGCCTGCAAGGCCACATACAATTAGTCTTCAACCACAATAACCTGAACAGTTCACTCCAAGAAATGTGTCGAGTTAAGTGAAACTTGTAGACATCCTGTTTAACATTGTTTCCCTTAAGTCAGCCTGTTAGAAAAATTAACCTTTTTAGCTAACAGTCTGAAATTGCCCCATTAAAACACGTCTTCAAATGACTCACATTTAATTTTCCACCTGTACATCCACACTACTTCCTTTCACATCATAATATTCATATAAAAGCTAGGTCAAGAGTCAAGACAATCTCTCAGTCTTCCAAATCTTTAAAATCCCTTCAGTGTTACAACATACTCTGAACTTCTAAAAATATTTACGTTTTTTTTTTTTCCTTTTTACTTAGAAATACAGTCAAAGGAAGAGATGATACACTTGAAATTTGAGATTTTTTTTATTATTATTTCCCAACCTGCATTGAAATTCCTTGTCAGCAGTGACACCACCTATGTCAAGATATAGAAAGGTTGCTAATTTAGCACACAAGTAAATTCTAATATTCATTTAATAGTGGAAGATTGTGATTATTACAATGTTGCTATCTGATTTTGAATGAGAGAACCACCTCTCAGTGTCTGAAGGTCATTATATCGTTTGTGCTGGTTATAATAAGCTTCCTCTGCGGTCATTTAATGTCACAGTATACCTGTGGGCAACTTAGGTTACATCGCATTATGCAATGCATTGACATTTACAAAAAAAAAAAAAGGCTGGGAACAGAGGCTGGAATGTTTTTAGTTTGGTAAAAACTGTATAGTGACTGATAGGAAGGTTAAATAACTTGCTGACTCACTGTCAGTGAACATTATTTCGAGACAGATGCAGACATTTGTATGATAATTTATTTGCCAGGTTCATCTTAGAAAATATCACAATTTATGTTTGACCTTTCATGCTGATATAAAGTAATATATCCCCCCAAAATAAAAATGCAATCATTTCTGTTATCATTTACTCACCATGGAACAAAAAGGAAGTATAGCAAAATGTTGACACCACTTTTTTCTATACAATGAAAGTAAGTGGTGACCAAAGGATGTCAAGCTCATAAAAGCACCCTATTGCCCAAAAATGAAGCTAGATCTTGTGAAACTAGAACTCAATGACATCTCTTCAAAAATTAAAAAAATCAAAAGTAAATCATGACAGAATTTTGATTTCCAGTTAATCTATTCATTTACAATCTTCAGTGTGAATGTTACATATGATAAACCTTCTTGATTTTGTCTTATAGTTAATATTACACCCCTTTCTAAACATAATCAGCATTTCCTACAGAACTTCAAAGGCATAGTTCACCCAAAAATGAAAAGTTTCTTTATTCTGATGGGCACAAAAGAAGATATTTTGAAGAATGTTGGTAACCAAACAGTTGACGAGAGCCATTGACTTTCATAGGATGGGGAAAAAAAGGAAGTCAATGACTACCATCAACTATTTGGTTACCATCATTCTTCAAAATACATTATTTTGTATTCAACCGAAAAAGAGACTCTACACCTTGACTGAATTAAATTTTTTCACTGAACTATCCTTTAATCCACTGGCAACAGAGAACCAGTGAAAATATGTGATAATCTGACAATCTCTTAGTGTTGTTCTTAAAGCAAAATAGTGCAGCTAACAGTTTTAGGATGCCATGCAATCAGACTCAACAACAGCTCGGTACATTGAGATAGAGGATAGATAGAGGATAGAGTGTCAGATCAAGTTACCCACTTATCCATCTTATGGAAAACAAACTGCTTCAGGTCACCTTGAGCAATGGCTTGCCCAAAGCAAAGGATCGCATTTCCATTTGGTCCTTGTATCCACTGCTCTGTGATTTCCTTAAAGCAAAATTTGAAAGAGAGAGTTCACTGATTAATATGCATTTGGGTCTTGTGTTCATGTTATGTAAAAAGCCTGTAGGGTTTAATTCATTGCCAATTATCCTATACAGGAAGTTGAGAACAAAGGCTTGCTTGCCGTAATAGTGATTGTAGCATAAAAATTCATAATCACTGATGAATCTGAAGACATATTGCTTGAAGACATATTGGAGGAGAGACTTATCATGAGCAGAACTTAACCAGCACTAGTTGACCTGTTAAAGTCTTTACAGTTTATTTTAGATTTATTTATTTATTTGCTGTTAATAAAGAAGCATAATTAATTTCTTGAGTTTAAAATAACCCATTTTCTGTAATGTATTAAATGTAAATATATGTTTGAAGCTGCAAATAAAATATAGATTATTGGAGTATGTTTTACAAGAAAAAAAACACAATTTCAGTCTTTCTACATCAAAATTTCACATATAATTGAATGTGCCACTTTTTGTAATTGCTTGTGAAATTTACTTGTAATTTCTAAGTGAAAATTGTTTACGCCCTTTTTTTCTGTGGAAATTGTGTTTGTTATACAGTATACAGTCAGTAGCATTTCAAATACATTCTGCTTAAGTGTAAACATGAGACTCTGGTGCTTGCATTTGCCGTGTTTAAATGGTCTTTATGTATTCATAACAAAAAGATGCCTACTTTCAATTTAGCTCCATATTCATTTTCAAATATATAGTAATTTGTCAGTATAGAGACCTCAAGACAGCCGGTGTTTTACACAAATGTGTGAAGACACAAATAATGCAGAAACAGGCATTAATCTATCAAGGATAGAAGCCATTGACAGAAAGATAATACACTCTAAAAAATGCTGGGTTGTTTTAACCAAACTTTGGGTCAAACATGGACTAACCCAACCGTTGAGTTAAATTTTTACATTAAATTTTTAAAACAAAAGTTGGGTTAGTCCATATTTGACCCAAAGTTGGGTTAAAACAACCCAGCATTTTTTAGAGTGTAGGAATTGCGTCCCATGTATATCTCTTTATGAGTTTGTAACCATCTTTAATTGGTTACTTGTGCACAATATTGCAGAATATTGCTTAGACCTTTTATGTATTATATTTGATCTTTAAATACATTCAGAAAGATGTCAGCTTCCTATCATTTCACATCTTTTTCTAAATTAAAATTGTCCAAGTTACATTTGAAAATGTACTAATAGTAAAAAGTTGCCAGAAACCTTTATCCTGTAACTCTAACCCCAATTCAAGACGGTGTTTGTGAAATTTACTGGTAGAGCAAAAGTCAAGTTAGGAAATATGTGGGTTTGTATTCATTTACCGCTACACTAGAACACATAAACAAATTCAAATAACAGATGGAACTTGATTAAGTTTATTAATGTTTAAATTATTAAAGTTTATTATTTATGTAATAATTAAAACTTAATGACTGTAAAAAAAAAACTGTTACAACTTTGGGTGGAGCAAATTATCGTCCAGTTAGACAATGATGTTAGGGTAAAGGTTACAAAAAAACCTTTTCCCCCCTGGAAAAATTTTCTGATTAATATATTTTGATAGGAATTCATCTTAGCTCTTTTACCCATTTGGAATAGCACATGATGTTGATAATATTTTTGTACCACTCGGGTGTTGTGTTGAGCACAAGAATAGCATTTTACAATGCTATTCCATTTTCAGCAGCATCATTTCAGGATGTAATTAGCAGTTAAATCACTCATAACGTGGATAATTTGTAGATTCTTATATAAAAAGGCGAGCATATTTTTTAAATGTAATTTCAGAGGGTTTGCAGAGCAGATCAAACCAACTAGAAAGAAACTATGATACTGTGGTGTGGAATATTTTTTGTAAAACAGTAGAAATGTCAATTAATAGTAAAAGCACGATTTCAATTATGCGCTCACACAAGTTATTTACTGGAAAACAGCTTTTACACTGTGCTTCGAAATACTTGATTCTGATTGGCGTGACGTCTAAATGTAACTCTAATGTCAGACCAAGTCAAGAGCGCAAGTATGTTAGATGGATCGAGCGTTGGCGAAATATAGGCAACATATACATGACTGCCCATGCCAGCATTGCAGTACTGCTCTTCTGGCTAACTTAAATTGTCGCTATTTTCAAGTCTCTTCTATGATAGCACACCACGGACTCTAGGCTGCATTGCAATTGAGTGTTTTTTTTTACGACAAACAGCCAAGATTATACAATAATTTCCACGTTTTTGTTTATTTGGTAATGTTGAGTTGACACATATGACCAGGTTGTGTTCTAAACAGTTACTTTGGTATACTAATGTGATTTATGTATTTTTCTTTTCCACCTTCATGTTTGAAGGTACTGGTCCAAATAAAAAGGTCCACACCAAGTCTTTTGATATTTTAGTAACTATGGCTCAGGCAAGTCCTTAAATATAAGTCTGTGAAGTCTTGTGTAGAAAAGCAATAGCACACATTTCCTAAACAAGCCATACAAATTGAGGCATCATTCATTCAAATTAAACAACAAAACATATGCTATTTAATATTTTGAGTTAGAGGCTAATTTAGATTTTTCATTTGCAGTTATTATGCGTTAATTTGATCCCTTTGCTAAAGCCAACTTAAGACTGTTCTGTTATGACTGGAAGGTGACGTATCAGACTAATAATGATTGTGCAATTTTAACTTTATTATGCATAATGCTCTTTTTCTGGTGCATAGATGAACATTAAGTACCATTCTTATAATTACCGGATTACGATTTAAGAAAGCAAATAAATCATGGTGAAAAACATACAACAATTCCAGCATATGGTCGCAAAGAACAGCTGGAGTTTGGACCTCATGAGGGATGAGAGCAAATAAACACACTAACTCAGGCCAAATATAATAACTGGCACGTTTATATCCAGTTTCTTCTTACTTTAAAACAAATATCGACTCTAGCCATGACACTGATTATGATCTTTTTAAACAAAAAGATTTAAGTTGCAAGTTACATTTTATCGAATAGTGTAATGTTGTGATAATCATTTTATTTACTGACAGATTTACATTGCTTAAAATCTCACAGGATGGCCTAATTTAGTTTGAGAACACCCTGGCCTAAATGATCAAATATTGCTGTAACGTTCCTCCCAGAAAAGCAGGCTGTGTGATTCATCTTTAGTAAGTATTCCAACACTTCTTTCTGAGCACTTTTCCTTTGTTAATAATCTCTCCATGAGGAAGTGGCTCACTGTGGCCGTATGGCAGCGATGCACTGAATGTTTTATTACTCTAAGGCCCATACGTCACTACACCTCATTGTGCTCATCACAATATCGGAGTATATTAATATCTAAACACTTCTGCCTCAATGCAGAATGTCTGGATAATGTTTTTTTCATTAAATTCCCTCTGTTTAGCAGGCTGCCATCTCAACAGTGCCCACCCAGACAAGCACAGCTCAAAAACTATGTTCCACAGAGGACTGGATGATCTTGGTATTTCCCTCCTTAAATTCAGATACCCATTGAAGTGAAACTCCCATAAGATGTCTAATGAAGCAAATATCTGATTCAGGGTTGGTTTTGAAGAGGCGGGAGGGAAGAAAAACATAGTGATGCTGAGGCTGGAGCCCACAAGACAGTGCTGTCGACTTTCATTTAGATGTCTTACTGGAGACAGTGCCAAAAGTGTTTTTGCTTGGAATAATCACAGAAAACTCTCAGAGCTCAACTTTTGCTTTGAGGAAGAGGAAGCAAAGACAAAGGCATGCCTGCCAGGCCCAACACAAATCTGGAATACTAGTTTAGCAAGTCTAATGAAGTTCACATTATACAGAATAAGAGAAGTGGTAATGTCATTAAAATGAACAGATTAGATCACCCAAAAATGAACATTCTGTCATTATTTAATCATCCTCTTGTGGTTCTGAACCACTATGACCTGTTTTTTCTTCCATGGACGAAACTCTCGTGTGCCCTCTCGTGAATTAACTAGTCCAAGAATAGCTTGTGTGCAATTTAAATTATTAGTCACTCATTTTCTTCACCACTAGAGGGCTGTTAACTGCTGGGTTCGGAGTCAATGAGTTGAACTCAAGAACCAGATTAGGTTATTGATTCACAAACAGATCATTTAGACCAGCTTTGTGAACTGGATCAAATGATTCATTGGTAATAAAGTTTTTTTCTTTCTTACAGTATAGGTTGTTTGTCTATATTTTGCTTTTCAGTGTTATTATTTTTCATCATTGTCAGTGCAGTTTATTGTTTAGAATTGGTGCATTGTTAGGCTATGGTTAGTTCTAACTTGATGTTTTAGCATTCACAACAAGCTCAAGTTCAAGTTGTTTTTTTTTTTTGTTATTTTTGTGCATTAGAAGCTTTTGTACATGACAAACAAACACACAAGCCTTTAATTACTATTATATTAAACTTATTTTATTTCTGCTAGTTGCCAAGGCAACATTTCTTGTTTTTTTAAGTTTAAGTTGAATTACTAAAATAACTAAATTCTATAAATATATATTGATGTATTCATTTGACTATCTATGAATACAAATGTAAAAAAACAATAAAATTACTATTAGTTTAATATTAAAGTGAACACAGAAATACAAAAATATAACTGAAATATCAAAAAAAGCTACAATAGTATAATTAATATTGCAAAAAAAATCACAGTTTGAGAGTGTATTATAACAATCCATTTATAACCATTCTAACAATCTAAAGCCAGCAAATAAACTAAATATTAAAAGTGAACACATTTTCTGAATTTAAATGTACATTTATTTTATACCATATTAACTCAAAAATATGTCTGTACATTTTGAAATTGACAGTAAGATGAAGACCACTTATACTAATCAGCCAATTGGGTATTAATTGTCACTAATTGTTTTGAGGTGTCAAATGTCATAGCAAAATATTGTCTGAATAACTTGCCTAGATTATATATTCATTAATATTAATTTTAGTGGGATATGCAAAACAGATTCTATCAGTCCAAATGGAACAATCGGTAACTACTACAACTGATGACTGTTTTGTTTTCTTTGTGCACTACCCAAAGTGTGAAACTACACTGAGAACAGTTCTCCTTTTTTTGTTCAAGTATTTGCCTCTAAAGGCTTCAGGTAGTGCTCTGCCACAGCCATAATCATCAGAGAGCAAACTTCAGTATTTTATTACTTAGCTGTTTCTGGGTTGTGGACTTCTGTGATGTGTGTGATGCGGTGATCCTATAACTCAATTAGAGGAGACACAGTCTAAAGATTTTTTTCTTCAAGAATAATTTTCTAATTCAGTTTATTAATCTGTGCAAAGACATCGTGAGCTGTCAGAGCTATTCAATACACCTGAGGAAATTGACCCTGTAATGAGATTCTCACTCAGTGTTTTTGCAGTCTCATACTAAACAGCACAGGGTGCCGCTGAGTAACTCTCTAGAATAAAAGCATGTAAAAGGATCAAGAGAAATGTGATTAAGTTAGTTCAATATAAATGGATGCTCTTGATGCCGCATGACTTGTTGAAGCAGTTTCACTCTCATTAATGTTCTAGACCTGAATTAACTATTTGTTTTAATAGAATGACCCCCAGTGTTTTATTGAAATTGGTCCGTTTCAAATAATGGGACTAAAACATCCCTTGTTTTCAGTTATGAAAACATATTAAATATTCAGAAAACAAAAATATTCATAAAACACATGTGTCATGACTACTCTATTATATTATATATCTATATTATATATGTGGTGTGTGTGTGTGTGGGGGTTTTTTGTGTGTTGTGTGTTTTTGTTTTGTGTGTGTGGTGGTGCGTGCGTTGTGTGTGTTTATGTTCAGTTATTTTACTTTAATGGGAAAGAAAAGATACTATTCATTGCCATTAAAATGAAATTACTGAACCTACACATGGGAGCCTGATAAAAATGCTCATTTTAGAAGACAATTTCAAACAGCACTTAGAGGCTTTTGCATCTGAAATCTTCATATATACCCCCCCATATCTATCTACTACATACTACATGCATACAGACCTTACACACACAATATACTGTTTTTTTTTATTCAGTGAACTTATGGGTTTTGCACATTGTAACAGTTTTGATTTAAAGGTGCGTGAAACACTGTTTTTTACCTTTATTTTTTTCCACACAGGTAATTTGCATGTACCATTATTTGTTACAAAATATATTTAGTGGTATGATACATTTTAGTCTGCTCAAAAATGTTTTTTTTTTTTATTTCCATCTTAGAAAAATTATCTTTTAGGAGAATTTGTCGTCCAGGTGCATCTCAATAAATTTGAATGTCGTTGAAAAGTTCATTTATTTTAGTAATTCGACTCAAATTGTGAAACTCTTGTATTACATAAATTCAATGCACACAGACTGAAGTAGTTATAAGTCTTTGGTTCTTTTAATGTGTGATGATTTTGGCTCACATTTAACAAAACCCACCAATTCAACAAATTAGAATACTTCATAAGAACAATAAAAAACCATTTTTAGTGAATTGTTGGCCTTCTGGAAAGTATGTTCATTTACTGTTTATGTACTCAATACTTGGTAGGGGCTTTTTTTGCTTTAATTACTGCCTCAATTTGGCATGGCATGGAGGTGATCCGTTTGTGGCACTGCTGAGGGTATGGAAGCCCAGGTTTCTTTGAAAGTGGCCTTCAGCTCATCTGCATTTTTTTGTCTCTCGTTTCTCATTTTTCTCTTGACAATACCCCATAGGTTCTCTATGTGGTTCAGGTCTGGTGAGTTTACTGGCGAGTCAAGCACACCAACACCATGGTCATTTAACCAACTTTTGGTGCTTTTGGGCAGGTGCCAAATCCTGCTGGAAATTAAATCAGCATCTTCAAAAACTGGTCAGCAGAATGAAGCATGAAGTACTCCAACATTTCTTGCTAAACGGGTGCAGTGACATTGGTTTTCAAAAACACAATGAACCAACACCAGCAAATGACATTGCACCCCAAATCATCACAGACTGTATCATCACAGACTGTGGAAACTTAACTTGGGCTATGAGCTTCTCCACCCGTCCTCCCAGACTCTTAGGACCTTGGTTTCCAAATGAAATACAAAGCTTGCTCTCTTCTGAAAAGAGGACTTTGGACCACTGGTCAACAGTTCAGTTCTTCTTCTCCTTAGCCCAGGTAAGACTCTTCTGACGTTGTCTGTGGTTCAGGATTGGCTTAACAAGAGGAATACGACAACTGTAGCTAAATTCCTTGATACGTCTGTGTGTGGTGGCTCTTGATGGTTTGACCCCAGCTTCAGTCCATTCCTTGTGAAGTTCACTCAAATTCTTGAATCGATTTTGCTTGACAATCCTCATAAGGCTGCGGTTCTCTTGGTTGGTTGTGCATTTTTTTCTTCCACACTTTTTCCTTCCACTCACTTTCTGTTAACATGCTTGGATACAGCACTCTGTGAAACAGCCAGCTTATTTGGCAATGAATGTTTGTGGCTTACCCCCTTGTGAAAGGTGTCAATGATTGTCTTCTGGAAAACTGTCAGATCAGCAGTCTTCCCATGATTGTGTAGCCTAGTGAACCAAATGAGAGACCATTTTGAAGGCTCAGGAACCTTTGCAGGTGTTTTGAGTTGATTAGCTGATCGGCATGTCACCATATTCTAATTTGTTGAGATTGTGAATTGGTGGGTTTTTGTTAAATGTGAGCCAAAATCATCACAATTAAAAGAACCAAAGACTTAAACTACTTCAGTCTGTGTGCATTGAATTTATTTAATACCTAAGTTTCATAATTTGAGTTGAATTACTGAAATAACTGTGCTTTTCCACGACATTCTAATTTATTAAGATCCACCTGTAGGTCTTACAACCTTTGCTTAATTTGTGAAGAAAATAGTCAAGTTGTCTTTTATGATTAGTTATAATGTCAGTATGTTAATAAATATTTACCACTAATCTTTTTAGGAGAAAGTTGAACTGAATTCAATATTCATAACTTTTTTTTTTTAAAGTGACCCAATAACGTTAAACTATTGAACTGAAACCCAAAAGGTCTTTTATCTAAATACTTCCAGAAGGGGGCTTAATCCTAGTCTTGGTGCTAAATCTATCTATTTATTTGAAGTTAGACTTGCGGTATTAAGGTCTTCCTTTTGCCTTTAAGGTGTTGATAAGTGCTCTTTCTTTTTAATGGGCTCCTTATCAGAATCTGTCCTTGGCCTTCCTCTCATTTTCAGTCTCAGCACTTACCAGGCTCACCTTTATGAGAATATCACTCCCATCAAACACTTAGACAAATGTCATTTCTGAGATGAAGTTTGTCAAAAGCTTTGGCTATAACAGTGATGCCTATAATAAAATGAATGTGAGCTCTGGGGAACTGAGTTGAAGGCGATGAGTTATTAGCACAGCTAATGCTACTGCTGCCGCATCAAACTAGAAAATGTGGAGAGTTGGATGTGGATAATAAATGAAGACTGAATTCAATTTTGGTTGAAAAATGGCATTTTTAACTTGAACCCGATGCATTGTGGCCGAATCTCTCCATCATCCCTGACATTCTGTCAAGGTTAAGAATTTTGTTTACCAGTCAACTTATTAATGTCACTGTTCTCATCTTTTCTATCTTTTTGTGGACAGTTGCCCAATTTATAAAACTGGAGATAAAGTTAGTAATTCAACAAGAATCAGACAGACCTCTCTGTCTTTGCAGACTCTATATCAGATGCCTCAGATAATCTGCTCACATTCCTTTTACATCTGTGTTCTTCAGCCTGTTTTCAAAATATCTTGTTTAGTTTTGCTGTGTACTAGACAGTTATGCTTGTTATAACATATTTTGACATCTTACAGTCATCATGGAACAGCATTTTCAATTCCCATTCAACATTTGTTTCAACAAAATGTTTTATGTACAACCCTTGATATTCCTGTACACTTGTAAAGTTGCTGTATAAAAATACTCATATTTTGGGCTTTTATCTAAAGTATGCATCAAGATTACCTAGATTGGCATATTCTCGTTCATATTATCTCAAGGGTGGCATAGCATTTAAATAGCAAAAGGTTAATGGCATTACAATGACTTTCTCAAACAGGTTAATGATTAAATGCTTATTAACTTTTGGATGTTTCCCAGCTGAAGCATCATATAATATAATGCTCCAGACCTTGCCTCATGGCTTAATGGACCTATTACACACGTCTGATAGCCAATCCAACAGTTTTGTCGCCGTAACCTTTTACTGCTGATAGACTTCCTCTTTTCATTGGTGTACCACAGTATTAAAAATACGACCCACTGTGTAGGAGCTAAAGCACTCACAGTTAAGTGTGTGATTAATGCATGACAATATGTTGAACGTGGACTACTTGGAATATATATGAACTGAATCTCAGTGAGATGCATGAAATATGAACTCTGCTATGTAATCAGAGTCCACATTTTGTCAGTAATGGTGGACTCTTTACATTGATTTCTGTTGTTTTGTATAGTAAGCTAATGATATTTTCTATCCACTAAATCCAATTTACATTAAGACATTAAGATGTTTATTATGCATGTCTAATAATCTAGTCCCCACATTGCGGGTGATTTCATGTTTTGCTATGGGGAGCATTGTGCAGGGTTTCTGCAGGTTTTTTACTGATGTAAATTTAAGGCTTCTTTTAAGACTAAGTAAAGAAAATTTAAGAAACAAATTGAATGGAACACAATATGCCAATACGGTTTCTAAATGTAAGTGTCGTATATTAGCAACACTTCAAAGTTTACTTTTTAATTCATTTTTACGAGAAAAAAAAATTGTAAAACTTGAATACCTCTGCTTCCAATCTTTAGAATATGGAAATAACTTTTACTGTACCTTCTGATCACTTATTTTCATGCCCAATTGACAGATATTTGTTCTGGTTTTAAGCATAAACTCACTTAAAGGGGTCATATGATCGATATCAAAAAAAAAAAAAGGGGGGTTTTCCTTTCTCTTTGGAGTGTTACAAGCTGATTGTGCATAGATAAGATCCCTGAAGTTGCAAAGACTAAAGTCTCAAAACCAAAGAGATATTCTTTATCAAAGTTAAGACTCTGCCACGCCCCCCCTAAAACGGCTCGTTCTAACATGCTCCCACATATCTACCTCACTATGTGGAAATATTTGCATAATGCCAAATGTGCAGGCAAAGAAAGAAGGCGTGGTTTCAGTAACCGCAGTTAGTGTTGAAGCAGCCATGTCAGGGAGACGCTGTGTTTCTAGGCGAAAGCAAAAGCACTTTATTTGGCCTTCCGAAAGTAGATGCATTTTAGGAATCTTTAAGATTACTTACACAGAACAGCAATGCATTTTATGGACACCCGTTTCGTGAACCTAGGAGAGGAGGAAATTCTGACTTTACTATGACAATCTGCCGCTTCTGAATCAACTACTGTTTTGTTATTATTTTAGTATTTGCTATTGACGTGTTCAATTCGGATTTTGTGCATCGTGTTGTGTGCGCGCGCGGCGGCGGCGAGCGAGAGATTGGTGGGGGGGTGGGGGAGGGTCACGTCAAAGTGGAGTCAGCTGTCTTAACCGTGGCTTGTGTACTGCAAACACATATTCATCACTGTGTCTGTCACGCGACTCTGTTCCCCTTTCGGGCTTGAACTGATGGTAAAACTAATGACATTATTAACTGTCTTGATATTTATTTTTGAAAGCTGAAGCTGTGATTATGGTAAGGGGGCGTTACATTTCCGGCGCGTGCTTGTGGTGTTTGGCCAATCCCAATGCACTGGGTCAGCTGGCCAATCAAAGAAGACTGCGCTTATCGGAAGGAGGGACTTTGTAGAAAACAAAGCATTTGAGAGAGGCGGGGCATAGATGACCTACAGTAATGTACATTATTTGAAAAATAATGTTTTTTTTGAACATTAAAGCATGTCAACATATTCTGTTACACCAAATACACAAAATAATGATCTTTAAAAAAGCATCATATGACCCCTTTATTTGTTTCACATTTCTCATAAAATAAGATTTATTATCTTCATTTTTGTTCTCCAAGTAAATGTCCTTTTGATTTAAGGATAAACCTATTTAAGTATAATGTATTAGGCCTATGCGCCAATGAAAACTCAGTCCAGGCATGTATGGGCAATTCACTGTACCCTCCCTGAAATCAAAGAATCCACAACATCCTAAATATATTTGATAAAAACAAATAAAACGATCCTCTGCTCTCATCTGTGTTTCAGTGACTGAAAGGAGCGATTATGAAACTTGGCAGACTCCACAGCTTGCTGGCAGTTTAAAGCTGGGCTAGATGTTTTGGTCAATGGGTTTTGCAAGGGTAAGAACTTTCTGTGCCAAATTCATAATTGATTGCAAAGAGGCTCATTTGACATGTTAAATGGAAGTCTCAAATCTTTTGCAAGGTTCAAGCATGGCAGATAAACAGTACACATGGCCTTGATAAAAAGACAAAAGGCAAAACACAGGAGAGAATCCAATAAGCAATTTATGGGAATTAAAGGTGCTGTAATCCTACTACTATGGATATCATTCAAATTGATGTCCTAAAATACTACACTCATCTATAGACTCTGTAAACCAAGGAGTTCTAATATACCTGGAGAAAGCTGTTAGCATTCCCATTGACAGGTTGTGTATCAGTTACGGCACCATTAACCAATTAAAAATGGTCAGAACGTTATTTATAGACACCAGATTGATTAGTCTATCTTAGTGCTGATATGAAAATAGTCTTAATGTTTTCAACAATACCCATTTGGACAAATTGTCACGGAATGCCAGGAGGAAACAAGATAAGTTCCATGTGCAGTTTATTGAAAATAATAACAGAACAAAAACATTGCAAAAGGTAATCCAAAACCTGACCACAGAAAACAAACTGGGAAGACAATACAATCCAGACGCAAATGCAGACAGAGAAGCATGATATAGTATGGCTGGGTAATCATGAACAGGTGCTACTGATCAGAACAGAATAATCAAGCAAGGGACTATGGGAATTGGAGTTGAACACATAAAACAAAGAAACAGGAGAGCGACCTCAAGTGGCCAGTCCAGGTCACCACAACAAACACTGACATTACCCCCCCCTCTACGGAGCGGATACCAGACGCTCCACCAGACACACAAAGTTCAGGAGGGAGGTGGAATAGAGGCGGGCCAGGGGGAGGGATGGCGGGCCAGGACTAGCCAACGGAAGAGGACCAGGGGACAGAGCTAGACCAAGGCATGAGCATAGAACCGGCAGGGTGAAAGGCCAAGGTGGGACCGGCAGGATGGACCAGCAAGACCCCAAGCACGCAGGACTCCCAGCAGATGGCCAGGACGGAGCCGGAGGAATGAGCCAATGAGGCTCCTGCCACACCAGAACCCAGACGGGCAACCAGGACAGAGCCAGAATCCTGTCAAGCAACATTGGTGGGACCGAAATCCCTCTCAGCAACTCAGGAGTACCTGAAAACAATAGCAGAGAGAATTGATTCTCGCGGACTCTGAGGGCTCCTGGACTGGAGCGGGCTCTGGAGTGGGCTCGGCGAGCTCCGGGACTGGACTGGTCTCTGCGAGCTCCGGGACTGGACTGGGCTGTGTGAGCTCCGGGACTGGACTGGGCTGTGTGAGCTCCGGGACTGGACTGGGCTGTGTGAGCTCCGGGACTGGACTGGGCTGTGTGAGCTCCGGGACTGGACTGGGCTGTGCGAGCTCCGGGACTGGACTGGGCTCCGCGAGCTCCGGGACTGGACTGGCCTCCGCGAGCTCCGGGACTGGACTGGACTCCGCGAGCTCCGCGAGCTCCGGGACTGGAGCGGGCTCCGTGAGATCCGGGACTGGAGCGGGCTCCGTGAGATCCGGGACTGGAGCGGGCTCCGTGAAATCCGGGACTGGAG
Source organism: Sinocyclocheilus anophthalmus (assembly GCA_018155175.1). Classification (NCBI taxonomy): domain Eukaryota; kingdom Metazoa; phylum Chordata; class Actinopteri; order Cypriniformes; family Cyprinidae; genus Sinocyclocheilus; species Sinocyclocheilus anophthalmus. Next base: position 178,921 of record JADLZN010005189.1, on the reverse strand, counting down.
CGGTCTGTGGAGTGTGCTTTCCTGTCCTCCTTCTCACCCTCCGCCGCTTAGGGGGAGTCTGAAGGACAGAGGTGGTGAGATCCGGGGCTGGAGCGGGCTCCGTGAGATCCGGGACTGGAGCGGGCTCCGTGAGATCCGGGACTGGAGCGGGCTCCGTGAGATCCGGGACTGGAGCGGGCTCCGTGAGATCCGGGACTGGAGCGGGCTGTGGAGTGTGTTTTCCTGTCCTACTTCTCACCCTCCGCCGCTTAGTGGGAATCTGAAGGGCAGAGGTGGTAAGCTCCCCGACTGGAGCGGGCTCTGTGAGCTCCCTGACTGGAGCGGGCTCTGATTTGGGCGCATCGAGCTCCCGGACTGGAGCGGGCTCTGGCATCTCCGGGGGCACTGCAAGGGACTCAGACTGACATGAGATCACCAAGTTGCGGTAACCAAGGTAATCAATGAGGCCCCAAAAGTCAAGCATTTTAAGCCCATCCATCTCCCGAGTAGGCACGGGACTGTCTAAACCACAATTAAAGACTTCTTTCAAGTCTGAGTCATGAAGTCCCATCCCTACCGCAAGGTTCCAAAAGGACTGAGCGAAACCTCCTATCTCCATCCCCCGTTGGCGAAGATCCGCCAACACCCGGAGCCGAGCCCTGCGCTCCTTCGAAGGAGGAGGAACAATCCGACCGTCCATGATCCACAAAAAGGAAAAAAAACAAACTGCTGGAACTAGTAGTGGCGTCTGGATTCTGTCACAGAATGCCATTATGAAACAAGGTAAGGTCCATGTGCAGTTTATAAATTAACATAACAAAATCAGAACAAAAAATGGGCAAAAGATATCCCAAAACCTTACCAAGATGACACAAACTGGGAGACATACGATCCAGACGCAAATGACAGACAGCTAAGGCAGCTATATAGGGCTGTTATAATCATGCACAGGTGTTACCCAGAGCAAGGATTAGTGAGCATGTGGTACTAATGGTAATGGTTTAACACAAAACAACGAAAAACAGAAGAGCGCCCTCAAGTGACCAGTCCAGGTCACCACAACAAACACTGTGACACAAATTGCCTTTGAATTGCCTTCTAGAGAAAGCCAAGACCTGATGGATATATATAATTTTCTGTTAATACAAATGCTATTACAACATGTCCTTTCATTATTTTCCAATTTGGAACAAAGACTCTGTTTGTCATTATATTTAAGTTAGATACAAGTCACTTAGAATGAAAAAAAGTTTTCTTTTTTAAAAGCTGTGGTTCTGCCTCTGAGGATGTACTTCCCCAATTCACTCTGTGGGACGTCTGCATTGACCTGTAGCAAAATTAGACAAAATGGACCGTTGGGCTGCAGGGGGTATTCTGTCAGATTCAGCAATCGTTTATTTTAGAACAAAAATTGTGTAGGAGTCGTAGGTCTTCCTGTTCTTTCAGACAAGGAATAAATGCAAAAATGAAATGCAACCAACCATTGGGCATTTAGGACAGCATGGCTTGTCAAGTTGTATGTGTAATGCTAAAAATGTTGCATATTGTTTGGCCTTTTTTACATTTGATTTGAACTGTGATCTCTAATTTGAAGAAAAAACTGTTGAGAATCACTTATCAACAAATTGAGGTTTCATTCAGTTGTTTTCATTAAACAGAATATCTTGGAGTTTGTTATGATTTTTTTCAGGAACATGTTGAAACAAGTTTTCTGCTTCTGTTGGACATTCATCAAAGCATGGTGGCTGTCTGTTTGCAATTTATTACAATTTAATCTTTGAAAATGCATACATAAATAAATAAATGCAGAATACTGCTGACTTGGAAATGATATTGGTTTAAATGCATAATGCAATATATATACTCATACATCGCATAGACATTTCACTGTATATATGTGGTCCTTGGTCAACAGTTTATACAAAGTAAAGCTTGCTTGCAGGAGTTTTGTATCCCATAATGCAGTAGGTCCTTCTCCAAACTATTGTCGCTAAACAAATTGGGATTTGGCAGGTCATAGGTCAGGTGCAAACATATTACAAAATAAGCAGTATGTTTTATGTCATTTTAAGTGTAAGACAGCCATGCAGAGAAACATGGCAGAGATGAACATTGTTAGAAGTAGATGTTAGTGATTGTGAGAAATATAACTGCACAGGCATCAGACACTCTCTATGTGGGGCTTTCTTATTACTTTCCTTCATATTGTCTTTAAAACATCCATATCTCTGAGGGGTATGACACAGACTTCATCTTTATAGTGAAGTCAAGAACAGGTTCTTTTTTTAATAAATGTCTCTAGAGAGTTCAAACCCGTGTCTCTTATGGATGTCACGGTAGCAGTCATTTTCAGGGTGTGTAGTTGGATGAACACACTCACAGGAGCAGGGAAATGTGTGCACAAGCATATACATATGTGACTAATCTACTTAAATGAGGGTAGGGACATATTTTTCTACTCTTTGAACACTGCTTAATATCATCATGGTAGTTTGCACAAGATAATTTACTTTCAGTATTATGTGCGATATGATATTGAGCTTGCTGAAACATAATTTCTCTTGAGTCAGGGACTGTGATATCTCTCTCCATCTTATGACACTTTAGAAGCCAGAAAAGAATCAATCTTACTACTATGAATTTTGATTAAAATTATAAGTTTTCTTTGGCAGGCAGTAGGACTATGCTGTCATTATGAATAGGGTACAAAATAGGGCCTGAAACTCTTAAAATCTTCAACACTATCTTTATTACAAATCTAAAACCAACAAATGGTCAGTGAAAGAAGGTGCTTTATAAAATGTATCATATATGTACAAAATCATTATCCTCAGAAGGTCAAACTAAATAAATGTTTTTTATTAATTATTTTTCTAAATTAATTTTAGATGATTTTTAAATAAAGTAAATGATCAAACTGTTTTATATTCAACATTCAGTTCAATTCTGTGCCACAAATCTGTACTCACAAAGAGTACATCTCTTTCTATAGCGTTGTCAATTCCTATTAATTCTAGTGAACTGGTTCATAATAAACGGTCCTTTCTCTCATATGACTAGTCATTCTAGTCTTCCCTCCTATATTGGAACGACCTTTACATTTTAGAGAAACAGTGATATTTAGTATAAATGTACCTGTTCAAGTTTGATTGAGATTTAATAATGTGTTAAAAACTGGATATTTTTATGCTAGATTATGTTTGTTAAAACCCCAGTTCCAGAAAAGTTGGGACATTTTCTGAAATGCCATAAAATCAAGAATAGGGATGTTGTTCATTCCCTTTAAACTTTGATTTAATTGACTAAATACAAAGAAGACATTTCAATGTTTTCCACGGCCTCGTTATTTTATGTTGTAAATAAAGCAAATTTGATTTTGTGGCTGCAACACACTCCAAAAAAATTGGGACAGAGGCATGTTTACCACTGTGTCACTTGAACTTTACTTTTAATTAATTGTTTGGGAATTGAGGATACTAATTGTTAATGATTTGCACTCAAAATTTGTCCAATCTCACTTGATACAAGACTTCAGATGCTCAGCAGTCCGTGATCGTCTTGCTGATTATCATTTTCATGACTGCAGGCAGGTCAGTCACATCCTCTCTGTGTCTATGAAGCATGCTGTTATAGCCCGTGCAGAGTGAGACCTGGCATTGTCTTGATCTAATAAGCATGGACTTCCCATGAAAGACGTCATCTTGATGACAGTATATCTCTCTGTACAATTCCAATATATGCCTCAATGTCAATGGTATCTTCGCACATATTCCAGTCACGATAGACGTTTGCTTTTGCATCTGTCGCTGATGAAAGTCTGGATGGTCCCTTTGGTCTTTGGGACTGAGAACACAATGTCCATTTTCCCTAGAAACAAGTTGAAATGTGGACTCATCTGACCACAGCACACATTTCCACTGTTTTTTGACTATCTGAGATGAGCTCTGGCCAAGTGAACCCCTCGGCATCACTACAATTGAGTGATGTCTCAAAAAAAAGTTTGTATAGTTTTTTCCTATAGAGTAACAGAGAGTTGCATTTATTGATGCAGAGGCAGACTGTGTTAAGTGACAGCAGTTTTCTGAAGTACTCCTGAGCTCATGTGGCTATATTTAACACCGTAGCTTGAGGGTTTCTTATTCAGTGCCATCTGAGGGCTCAAAGGTCATGCACATTCAACTAAGGTTTCCTGCCTTGCCCTACACTGACTGAGATTTCACTGGATTCCCTGAATCTTTTCACAATATTATGTATGGTAGTTGGTGAAAGACCTAAATTCTTTGCAATTTTGCATTGAGAAATCAAATTTTTGATTTGTTTGACACTTCTCTCATGAAATTTGGCACAAAGTGATAAGCCATGATCCAGCTTTGCTGGCAAAGACCGAGATGTTCCTTTTATACCCAAACATGAACTGTTTCAAAGGAGTTTTAATTTGTTTTATTCTACAACATTTTCACTTTTATTTTTTCTTTGTACTTTTGTCAATTAAATAAAAGTTAAATAGAATTAACAAATCACAGATTCTTGATTTCAAAATGTCTCAACTTTTCTGGAATTGGGGTTGTATATAATAGTTAATGAAACCTTTCTTGGTGTTCTCACAATAAATGTACAGTATGTATTCTGGGAAATTACAAAAATATATGCTGTGATCAATAGGCTATTCAAGTTGTCTTATGAAGAAGTGTTTGCTAGTTCATTCTTGGAAATTAATTAATTATTATGGAATTAAATTTATTTTATAAAAAAATGTATTCTATTTTGTGCAAATATTTTTACACACTTTCCAGCAATTTACAGGGTTTCAGATCTGTAGAAGGCACAAAGGCAAGGCACGTTTCTTAAAGGAGGAAGGTAGAAAGATCATGGAGGTGTGCACTTTGATAGTAGTGAGTATTTTTAAACAATTCTTTAATTCCTTTCCACCAGTTACTTTTGTCTGTTCACTGTCTGTCTGTGACATTTATTTCCAAGAATTATATGATTAGTTTGGTTGAGCTGGGAGCTCTTTCACAACAATCCTTCCCGAGTGGCTTGCATCCTTCTGCCATTAGCCAATTAAAGCTGGAGAGATTATAGCACTAGTGTTTTAAAACAGGCATGTAATTGGCTATTTCCAGTATAAACAAACTTCTAGCCCAAGGGATGCTTTGACCTCTATAACTACCATGTTCCATATGAGAAGAGATTGGGCCACCTTTTTGTGTTTTCTGTGTCACTCAGTCCCTGAGAAAACATGATAGGTGCACATGAAGTGTTACATTTTTTTCCTGAGAAGATCAAATTCTGGCACATTTTGGTGCTGGTTCCTAGCGTGCTCAAAGCAACACAAAGGTGATGAAACTTATCTGTAGTCATCAACAGAAAATCGACCATGTTGGTCCCCTAAGTGAGCCTTGGAAAATTAGATTGCTGAAATGATATCATGAAAGCTGCCACAATGACTTCTGCTTTGCAGTTCACCAAAGCCCCCGCAGATATAGCCTACTCCCAGTGGGCTTCAAATATATTACAGAAATGTTTTTTTAAAGAAGGAATATATATCTGGCAGAAATAATATTCAGAAAAGAAGGTCATGAAGCCCATTGTGATGACCAGTATATAGCTGAAAGGCGCTTGTTTTCAATGTTATATGTGAGAAAATAGACAGAAAGCTCTTTGAGGGACTCAAAAATATGCTTTCCACCTACATATAGGCCAGCTGGGATATTACTGACAGTTTTCTGAATAGGAAAAAATAAAATAGCCTTAAAGGGCTTACATCATGCTATATTTCACTGTACTGTACACTGTCTTAAACATGGCAATGCAAGTTATCATTGTCATTATCGGACATAATCCTGGCTAATTATCCCGGTTACATGCCTACTGACCAAATAAATACATAAATGCATGGATGTATTGAATTTGTTTTTCCCTGTATATTGTTTTAAAGTTGCCACTATGGAAAAACAATATTACAGTAATACTAAAACTGATGTCATGTGGTGGCAATTTAATGCCATTTTCTGTAGTTGATAAGATGCAAGATGATGTCAGTTGCGTTTGTATGAGACTAGACTGACATGAGACTGTCACTGCATTCCAAACAGGATAAATCCACTTATGAAAGGTCACTTCGGAGTAAAAACAGTCATGGCTGTATTTAATGATTTTTTTAAACCAAAGTACTCAAAAATTGCCACTTCTCAGGGTACTTTGGAATGAAGGATTTCGAAGGGCACAACTAATGTACACTTCGTTCCCATGATTATTGCTGAAAATATAATTATGTGACAACGACGCCTCTTTTACCGGCTTGGCGAGATGACGCAGCGTTCCACGCTTTTAAGAACACAGGTTCCAAAAGGTGGTTTTTGCAGCAATGCAAAATAACCATTTATGGGTTCCCCAGATAATCTGTCAGTGAACAGTGTTTTCTTGGTGTGAAGAACATTTTAATCATTTAAAGAAGCGTGTTCCACTATAAATAACCTTTTGTGCAATGGAAGGGGTTCATGGATGTTAAAGGTTCTTTATGAGACCCGATGCCAATAAGAACCTTTATTTTTAAGAGTGTTCAAGGAACAGTGTTTTGGTCCCCTACACCCTTCATCCCTTTGAAGCTCTTGCTTTGGAAGGGTAAATCCTTTGAAGGGAGTAGGGCATAGGGATGAGTGAATAAATTAGCAGCGGTTGTAGTTGGACAGCATATAGATATACAGCATTGACACTGTACCATTAACATGCAATTAACCCACTGATCGGGCAAATTGGATCATCACCCAATTAGAACACAGAACGTTTACATTTGTAACAAACAATTGATTCCTAAAGGTTTTCGAAAGCTTCATGAAGCAGTGTTTCAAAAGTACCTAGCACTAGAGATCAAGACAGGCATCAGAACACATTCCAATTTAATTTACATTTGTTTTTTGATGTATATACAGTATGTGGAAAACATCCAGATGCAAGTCGCATTAATGTTAAGTGTAAACAGGGTCATGGATGATGGTGAATATTATAAAATATCTTGACCGCTGAATACTGCGATTGTCCAATCAGAATCTTTTTTTTTTTTTCAGAGAGCAGTGCAATAATAAGAAATATTTACTTGTTAGTGTTATATCTTCGCTGTTCATTAAAATGGTTTCCTGTATTTTGTTTCTTTAAAATACCTGACCCAGTTGTTTTGTTTTTCATATTTCAGTTCTGCTGCACCCAGCTTAAATCATTTTACTGCCTCCCAACTACAGAATGAGTAAGATACCTTTACTCAAAGTCCCAGTGTGTTCATTTATAACTGGGGTTGTTTTGGGCCGTATATTATATCAACAAAGTACCAACCGACTTACATTACACTGTATGATCTGAAACCCTTTTAACTTTTATTACAGCTGTAGGGATATTTTTGCTCATACTAGCACCCTCAGTACAACATTTGCCTCATTTAAGAGGGTGTTCTTTTACTTCAGTCTTTATAAGGAAAAGAACCCCACCTGCAAAAGTTCAAATACAGGCAATAGTCCAACAAATCACAGACCCATGTGAACTTCCACATCTCAAACCACTTTGTTGATCATTAGGAACATGACAGCACCATTCCTTCCTCCTAACTAGCCTCACATTTATCCATGCCGCAATGGTCTTGCTATGGTTTGCTATGGGTGTAGAAGCAATAGTGAGGTGTGAAATTCTCAGCCACTTTGAGAAAACTGTGATCGCCTTATCAGCGGACCCTTTTTAATGGGATTTTCTGCTCTGCCCGCCAGTGCTGTTTTGCTGCTTGTTGTCTTGGTGTCTCAACTCCTGCTAACATGCAAAGTTTGTTCCTTGAGAGAGAGAAGCACATAGATCAGATGGGGTCTTGGTCCTCACCGTATCTTTCTGCATAAACAGACAGACAATATGTTTTAAGTGACATAAGGTGGCCAGCAATACATTTTCTCCCATTCTCTTGAAGTTTAATTATTCTTCATTTACAGATTTTTGTGAGTGTGCAATTTAAAGGGGTCATATGATGCGATTTCAAGTTTTCCTTTCTCTTTGGAGTGTTACAGGCTGATTGTGCATAGATAAGATCCCTGAAGCCAAAGAGAACCAAAGAGATATTCTTTATCAAAGTTAATACTCTGCCCCGCCCCCCTAAAACGGCTCGTTCTAACACGCCCACAAATCTACCTCACTATGTGGGAATATTTGCATAATGCTGCCCAAATTTTCACGCAAAGAAAGAAGGCGTGGTTTCAATAACCGCAGTTAGTGTTGATGTAGCATGTCAGGGAGACGCTGTGTGTTTCTAGGCGAAAGCAAAAGCACTTAATTGGGCCTTCCGAAAGTAGATGCATTTAGAATCTTTAAGATCAATTACAACATAACAGCAATGCATTTTATGGACGACCGTTTCGTGAACCTAGGTGAGGAGGTAATTCTGACTTTGCTACTGTAAGTATGTTTTGTTATTAGTTAAGTATTTGCTATTGACTGTTCAAATGCGGAGTTTGGCGCATCGTGTGTGTGTGTGTGTGTGTGTGCCGCGCACGTTGTGAGTAGAGAGAGAGAATAGAGAGAGAGAGAGGAGAGAGAGACGTCACATCACAGTGGAGTCAGCTGTCTTAACTGCAGCTTGTGTACTGCATCATTACTGTGTCTGTTCCCCTTTCGGGCTCTGTCAGTGTCTTTACATTTATTTTGAAAGCTGATGCTTGCGATTATGGTAAGGGGTGTTAAATTTCCGACGTGTGCTTGCGGTGTTTGGCCAATCACAATGAACTGGGTCAGCTTTTCCAATCAGAGCAGACTGTGCTTGTCGAAGGAGGGACTTTGTAGAAAACGAAGCGTTTGAGAGAGCCGGGGCATAGAGGACCTACAATAATGGACAGTATTTTAAAAATAATGTTTTTTTTTTTTGAACATTAAATCATGTCAACATATTCTGTTAAACCAAATACACAAAATAATGATCTTTAAAAAAGCCTCATATGACCCCTTTAAAAAAACAAAGTGGCTAATGAGCACACAGAGCGCTTTGCTACTGGATAATGTAATACATTGGTTTTTAAAGTGTCTCATGACAATGAGCTCATTTCAGTTAATCATTGGCTAAATAGTTAGGCTAAAAAACGTTTCCTGTTTGAAATAAAATACATTTCTGAAATTAGATATGCAACATAATAATGCAATATTTGTTAAATGATTTGCATGCAACAAATACAATTTATTTGTTTAGTTTTTTATAGGCTTTATTTCAACCCAGTATATTCTGTCATATTGGATGGACTAGACTGCCTTAAAAAATGTAGATGCTTATTTTTTCAGTTATTTACAAATTGTCATTGCGGATTTGGTATCTATTCCTGAATTGTTTACAAATGTATTTCAAGTAATATAAGTCAAAATTTGAGTACGTTTTGTTGGAATTAAGAATTGAGTTTTGAAAGTAATAGGCAGTAAAAATACAGTTCTTGTAAAGACTAATAATAAAATATAGTTTATCTTTTTTATTTATTGTTTGTTTGTTTGTTAATAATAATATCGATTCTTAAAAAGTTTTATTATTATTTGTGTAATTATCCATTTTTAAAGTCACCATCAAGGAGAATGATCATGTTCTTATATTTTATTTTTTAGATTATTGTGTCATATTCTTCTAAGGAGAAATGTATTCACCCTATGTTATTTATTTTATATGAAGCATTTTTGCAGTACATTAAAGCAAAAACTCTAGTTCTCCCAGTGTCTTAGAGTAAGAAGTTCAAGAAAGTCTAATCTTACATCAAATGATGTTGCATCTTCAAGTAGAAATAACATAATTAAATGTGGGTTGATTTACTCACTTTACTGTGTATAATTTGGCTGATGAAAATGTTGAACTCTTAGTGCAATGCCCGTTGTGTTCAGTGATTACTGTGAGTATTGATATGAAGGTAAGGACTAAACAGTTCACCAGGTCCTCCTCAAATCCTCAGTATCAAAATCATTTCTTTGTTGTGTCCGTTATACTCACAGAACTGGAAACAATGAGTTCAAAGATAATTAATTTAGTTGTGTGGACAAACTGCTGCCTATTTCCAGAATTATTCAAGTTATATGTGTAATGACTGATCAAACAAGACTCCCCCAATACATCAAAAGAGATTCACTTAATTGAAAAGGGGTTGTTTGATGTGCATATTTAGCTTGCATTACCATACCTGTCCTTTTGAATTTGTGCGTTCATCATATCTCAGTGAGTTCATTAAAAGATATAGCGAGACTGAAAATTATTATTATTATTGCATTGCATAGGAGCACTGGCCTGTATAAGCTGTTCTCTTATTTAGATTTAGATCTTCAAGTCTTTCATATACTGTGGCTTTGAGTTTCAGTGCGGCATAAATGTAAAGCATAGCGTTCAATGAGCCTTATAAAATGCACCGCTATTTCAAATGCCATGACCGGCCCATAATCAGTGGAAGTAATATAGTGTATTATGAAAAGATTAATGCCCATATAATTCCTTAAAAATAGTATCCAATGGAATAATAAAGCTTTTTTTCATCCAATTTTTAGCAATTGCATCCCACTTTTTACAACAAATACCAGCAAAACACCATTCTTTGGGAATTCTTAGGGCCAGTTCATGGTGCTCAAGTTAAAAGAAGTTCAGCATTTTAAAAAAAACTAATCTCAAGACCTTTTTTTCCCCATTTCACTGTTGCATCTTCAAAGTAAAATCGCATTCTGTGTGAATGGCCTCTTAGTCTACACATTCTTTACATTAAAATCCTCACATTCACATGAGCACAATGCTATAATTTTAGCCCATTTTTATTTTTTTCCTTTTCCTCAGTAAAGCCTTTGTTCCTGGGATTATCTAATGGCCTATGGGTCTCTGCTCTGATGGAAAGGATTTCATAGCTTACAGCTATCTGATAACTAGGCTATGTATGAGCTTTTTCATATAGAGACAGTCAATTATCTTTAAAAGGCTTGTTGTGTAAAATGAGATGGAACGACAGCCTCTTGTCTGATAGCTTTCAGATTCTTACGTCATCTCTGTACATCAGCACTCTTGTGAGAGAAGTCGTCGCCTGACTCTAATATTGGACAAATTCATATTCATTCAGAGTCATCCTTATGCGATATACCTCCTAGAGAGATCGACTGAACAAGAATACCTAACACACACACACACACACAAAGCATATGAGTCTTATGAGTTACTACTTTGTTTGCCATTATTGCAGTGCAGCAGCATGGCACTGCAATACCAAGTTAATAGTTTTGATAAATACACTATAAATGTTTAAGATTAAAGTGTCTACCGAAGTCCTGATATTCATTATGTTTTTGTTTATTTGTCACATCAGCAATCATATTTTTAAATGATCCACCTTTGTAAATAATTGTATGACATAAAACACGCAGGTAACCTTCTAAAGGCCAAATGTAGTTATTTTTTAAATGTACTTTTAAAAATTTCATTTTTGTAACATCTCATTGTAAGTCGGGCCAACATTTTGGCCAACAGTCTGAGTGATTACTTAGAGCAGTTTTGCCATTTACTTAACGGTAATGAATGCCAGTGAGATCTTTCTTCTAATTAAGAAATGCTGCATTTTCATCCGATTCACCCTTCATCTTGATTGTCCTCTGGGAACTCCAAAAATTTCAGTAAAAAAAGAAAGAGTTTCAAACTGATTAATTAAATCCTTTGGAATGCATTTATTAATTCTGTAGCATTTCATATCATGAATCCATTCATTTTCACATTTTCACAAACAATATTGTACATTTAGTTTGAAAAGACAGTGATTACATGAGTCATTTTGGTGCTCTTTGCTTCATATTTCCATGGTTGGTCAGTATGGCCACTGAATATTGTAATCAGTGCGATTAAAGCAGAGTGTTTCTCTTGTACATTTTACAACGACAGTAATAAAATTAACAGCTCCTGCATTTTATGTTCAGTCATAGCTTGCCAAAAGTAATGTCTAAAACCTCCCTTACACTTTGTCCCTGCACCACTTGGCTGACACTATGCTCAAAAAATCAGCGTGATCTCTTTGTGAGAGGTCCTTTTGTGATGCTAAGGCTGCCATTCTCATTCTCCCTGGATTCCTCATCACGCACCTGAGCATGCCACTTATCAGTTTTTCATTGACATTTGATGACAGGCTTTTTATAGCACTGATGGCCTTTTTTATGATAATAATCTAAATGTAGGCCGATCACTTGCACACATCATATCTCTATTGAAGTGTTTTGTACATGATAATTGATAGAAAGAAAGATGAACAGGTTAAGTTAAAAATGTAAGGCGCATTGACCAAAATACATTGCCAACAAAAATTGAGCCTTTTTATGTTTGTAATGCACTTTCCTTACAATACTAGAGTTTAAACACCTGCAATCTGTACAACGCTACATTTTGCCATTTTGCTTGGTCATCATGGTTTAGAGCTTTCAACAGTCAATGTTCTCAACGTTCTCAGAACTTTGGCTAATATTCTGGCAAGGTTCTTTCAAAGTTATGAACAGACATTTTTACAATAACATTCACAAAATGTCCATTTACAGTTATCTGGTCTTTAATAACAGTCTTAAAATGTTGGCACAAAAACATTACTTAGACATCATTTATGGAATGTTTTTGTGAAACATTTTGACTTTGACTCAAAATCTATAGATACTGAGGTTGAGCCCTTTTGACAACAACCCCAAGTCTCTCCTATACATATTTAACACAATATTTAACACATGAGCAGGTATTTTCAACTGAAATTCGAGTTGTTTTTTTTCACATTTCACATTTTTATTGTTGTACTTTTGTATCCAAATTATCATTATAAATGTAATACAAAAAATACAACTATAAAAAAAATTAAGAAATTAAATTAAGAAATGTCACAACACTGAGAACACATGCCTGGGCTGCGTTCAGCCCCGACAAAAATGGTGCAAAACGTTTTTTAAACGGAAATGGTGGTGTGTTGAACATTCTGTTCTGATGACGCAAGAGTTGCAAATATGGCTGCTGAGAAGGCAATTCTTTGTGTTCTTTTTGAGGAATTTTTGGAGCCTGATGAAATCGGTATAAATAGGTGTTTAATACTGTAAAATACGCTCGATGTTACAGTCACTACCATTGCCATCCAGAATAAAAGAGAACATGCAAATCGAGTGAAGGGATTTGTGGAAACTATGGTTCCTAATTATTGTGATCCAACATTTGCTTCGCATTTCAGGATGAAAAGACAAACATTTCAGGTGAAGGATAATCCACTTCTTAATAGACTGTGTTATGATCTATATGACCTTTTTATTTTTATTGTGAGTATTCGGCTTATGGTTATTGCTGATCACTGTTGTTGTGCTATTATATTGTAATATTTACCATTATATAATCATAGGGGTATAGAAAAGTTTATGAAAGTGTCACTCCATAATACAGTAGCAAAATATATAAATATGTATAGTTTTTTTATGTTACATTAATCAGTATTTTGCACACAATAGAAGACATTGCAATTACGAAATTATATTTAGACAGACTTTAAGAAGTTCCAGATCTATACTTGTGCCCTTATTATTTCAGTTATTTTGCCTTTAATGTAAATAAATATGTGCAAACAATATACTTGCTCTTGTGAATTTATTTAGATGTTAATTACATTGTGCCAGCTGTCTCTTTAATACCGTGTGGTTTATATACATGTTGCTGCTGATTGGGCTGACATGTTTGACACACCCACCAAACAAGAGAAAACGCATCTCAAACCCCGTTTGCACACCGTTTCCAGGAAACATGTCATTCGATCCGGAAACCGTAGCAAAACGGTGCACGGTGTTTGAGCTTGAACTTGCCCCTGGTGTTTTCTTGAGGCTTCAACAGATTGATTGCTTTTCATACATTTCCTTGTGGAACTGAAAATCAATAATATTTGATTCCCTCACTAACAAAAAGCTGTTCTAAAAACGTTTAGCTAATGTTCCCATTATGTTATGAACACATTATTTCTGAATAATCTCTGAATGTTCAAAACATCCAGTTTTTTACATATTTAAAAAACTTTTTTTTCCGTTATGTGAACATTAAAGACAACATTAAGGGGAATGTTCCATTTTATTATTTTGCAAACATTATGGTAACGTTACTTTTGAATGTTCTCCTACCCCTCTTAGGGACGAATGGCAACATAAACACATGTGTACTTTCTTTCACAGTTTTCAGTATGTTGTTTTTTTTTTAAATACCCATTTCAAAACCATCTTAAATTAGAATACATTTTTGAATTCTGAAATCATCATTTTGCAATATATATATCAGTGCATGGTGAACAACTGAACACCATAAAACTGTACTGACAAACAATGTTTTTAATATTGTTTTATATCATTATAATATACTTTAACTGAAAACAAAATATGTTCTCAGGACACAAGTATTGTAAACAATAAAAATTCAATAATGCTATAGCCTAAATCAATGGTTTCATATTTTCACACTTACCTTTTAATTTTTTGATAATTTTGTATTTCATTATTGTTTTACCTGCTGAAAAGCCTATATTAGGAAGCTTAGTAGCAGTTTTTATATATTCTATTTTTTTTATACCGAAACATCGTATTCTATATAATGTGACCAACACACTGTATGTAAATAAATGATATCGATATTTACAGTTTATTCTCTCCAAGTAGGCCTATATGCTCTTCCTACAAATCAAGAGCCCTGAAAAAAAGTCAATTTTGAGCTTAAAAGGTGTTTACGCCATATATTTATAAAGCAAGGTATACAAAGTGGAGTGTTTGTTTGCATCTAATGCTGCGTTCAAGTCCTCCTGGGACATTCGTACTCACGAGTTGACAAGTCGTAATTACGATATCAGGAGCGTTCAAGTCAGTTTAGTTGGCACAAGATGGCGGTGTACCTCCTTTTAATAAATTACAAAAAAATACAACAGGGTCTGCATTTTTTTTACTTGGATTAACTAGCTGCGTAACAAGAACATGACCAGTTTAAGTTTATAGGACAACTAAACTATCAATTTAAAACAAAAATTTACCGTCAACTACAGACATTGCATCCATCGATTCCGCCCATAGACTGTATAAAAACACATGACGAGTTGTCCGTGACGTCACCCGTAGGTTCCTGAAGAGCATTTTTGAAGCTCAAAGTGGCGGAGAAAGCTTGCCGGTCGCCATTTGGGGCAGCGCTTCAACCGCTCTTCCTCCCGGATCGATCGAAAATGTGGCCAAAAGCTGGAGCTGGTTGCTGAACCACGCCACCTAGCTCGAAGGTGGTGAAACGCGCGTGCAATCCACTGCCACTCAAGTGTCCACTCCTTAATTATGCAGAACTTTAGGCTTAATTATAATTTATAAAAAAATTCACCGCCTCACAGTTGTCATGAAGGGTAAAATTAGCTATATAGACCAAAATAATTTTTTGAACCAGGCTGTAAACATGTTTTTTTCTGCTGTAAAGTTGGGCATTTTAACATGGGGAGTCTATGGGACTGACTCCCTTTTGCGGCCAGTCGATGAATTACAGTTTAAGTCACTTCCGTGTTAGCTTCACGAGAGAGAGCGGGCGGTAGTGATTCCCAGCTTTATTTTCCGCCATGTTTCTCATTGACACTCCCCCAACTCGGAAACTCGGGGCTTATAGAAAATTTTGAGTTTCCCACTCGTAATAATGACTTTGTGGTGGCATTCATGTGCAATCAACTAAATAAATAAATATGATCTTTCCGACATGACTTGAACGCACCATTAGCAGCGCTCATAACCTCTCTTCTGGCCCTTTAAACCTCCAGCGGGTTGGCGAGACTCCTGCGGTGACTGACGTCACTGAACTTTCCAGCGGTGTGTGTGTGTGTGTGTGTTTGTGTGTGTGTGTTTGTTGTGTGTTGTGTGTGTGTGTGTGAAGATGGGAGAGTGTGTGGTGTGTGTTGGTGTGTGTGTGTGTGTAGCCTACACGCTGGCGTTGCCACTCGCAGGACCCGCGAAGGATTCCTGTTTTTCAGTGAGTGGATCGTACTTTTGCTTTGGAAAGTAAGCGTTTCTGGAACGTGGATTGTGTTTGTACGTCGCTTCTCTTTAAAAAGAAACTCGAAGTCCTGGAAAGTGAGTCAGCCCGTGTAGAGAACGTGTGTAAAACTTTCTTTTACATTCCGTATGTCACATGAACTAGTTTCAGCCATGAGGTAAACATTGGTTTGTTTAAAGCTGTATCCAAGAGGAATGTTATGGACGGAATTTGTTAGGATGGAATGCGCTCGAGCAGGTTTCTTCTGTAACATGGATGCACGAGTGACAGCAGGCGGGATCATTCGGCTCTTAACTGTGATCTTCAAAGTGACAAGTGGCTTTTATGGTGTAGTTGGGTATTTGTTGCTAGACATAGATGTTGCATCTCCTTAAGCTTTGCTTTGGTTTTTAATGAGCAGAAAAACGGCATGTTACTGATGCGCCTGACAGCTGTTCAGTGTTTGTTTTAAGATTGATGCTATATAGTTACTTTATATTGACGCGTTGGATTATTGGTTTAAAATATGTGCGGTAAATGGGATACAAGTTTAATATTCTTCTTTTTTTCTCTGTATTGTGAGATGGAAAATATATTTAGCAGACAGTTTATCAGACCGTTTTCCTCTTCACATGTATTCACTGTACTTGCCAAAGTCTGTATGTTTATTAGTCTGTCTGTCTATATATCTGCTCATTTGTCTAGCTTTCTGAGCTGTTTACGTTCGTCTATCTAGCTGTTTGTTTCTTGTCTGATATGTGCTGTAGATACTGTCTACTTGTCTAACTACTGTATGTGTCGGTCAATGTGCATTTCATAGCTATCTTTCAGTCTGTTTTTTTCTATCTATCTGTTTTTCATGTCTGTTTACTTATCTGTCTGTTTATTTCTACCTGTTTATTTGCTTGTATGTCTGTCATCTTAATTTTTTTTTGACGCTGTGTATATCATGTTTTGCATTTTATAGACATGTCATGATCATATTATTTGGCATTTTCTATAACTTGCACAAGAGTTTCAACCTACTTCAGTTTTTCACTAGCTTTTTGGCCACATAGTGCTCCTTGGAAGCACTGGCGAGGTCTGTCCATGGATACCTCTAGAGGCCATTTCCAGGCTGTAATCTGCATGACAATACCTTTTCCTTCAGTGTGAGCCAGTCAGATTTACTGGATTTACAGATTTACTCTCTGAGAAAGGCAAACTGATCTCTGAATCTAAAAAAGTCCACCATTTTGCGAGCAAATATTCTGCCAGTAAAGAGACTTGAATGAATTCTTTCTGACATCAATTCTCTATTCAGTCCATTGCGCAGCCTGAGGTGCCAGTGTGTGACTGTAATATTTGCTTTTGGTCAGTGTGTTTAATGAAATGACTGCAAGGCTTTGAAACTGCTAGAGCTTTTGGAGACCTCCAGAATGAACTGTGTTCCGATTGACAGGGTCCCTAGTGTTCAATGTTCCCTACTCCCTAAACACGGGAAATCTGTTGAAGTTTACTTCACTTCGGAACATTCATTCATGGATTTGGGCTATGCAACTGCCTGCAGCATCATCACACACAGATTAAATTTACGTGTGAAGTGTGACATAACATACCTCTGTAAATAAATACAATTTAAATTCACGTCTCACACACTTTAATGCCCTTTGAATGGAACATATACACTCCCTTCGAACTGGAATCATGGCAGAATATCCTGTGATGTCCACTTCACAGGGCACTAATGGTCGAATAGAACACATGTCTGAAATGAGAAAATGTGCAGAGCGGTGGTACGTGAGGACTGGAATTGAGAACCACTAGGATAGAGAATGAGACAATTTATTATGAAAATGGCATGCAAAATTGTTAGTAGGTATGTAACGATTCACTCAACTCCCGATTCGATTCGATTCATGATTTTAATTTCACGATTCGATTTTCTCACAATTTTTTTTTAACAAAATGAGATTGAAGACATTATAGAGTAAATGAAAGGTGTTGTTTTATTAGGCTATTGCTGCACGTTTCTTTGTGAAATTGAAATATAACAAAACTAAGTTACACAAATAAAAGAAATCTCTTAATATGAACAAACTATGGCTTTGTCTGTGCTCTTTCCATTTAATATCAGAGGCAACCACTGCATTTTAATCATGATCCAAACAAAGATGCTGCATACATGCAGCATGAGTAGTTTTTAATCTAAATTAGACGGTATAATTTAGACATTTGAAGCAAAAACAGTATGGTCTGACTTTAGTTTTGTGAAACTATACTACATAAAAAATCTGAATAAAACCGCAGACGGCTGAAATGAGATGCAGATTCACTCTCTGCCAGAAGGTGGCGCTTACGAACAGCAATGATTCAGTGTTTCCTGGGTTACCTCTTTAAACAAAGCAGAGCTGTGCTTATGAACACTACTTTAATATGCATTGTTCAGAGGCAAGATGGAAAGAAAATACCATGTAAACTTTTCTAAAGACAGTCAGTTAGTTCCCCTCAGAGATACATTCTTATAAACTCCTACTCCAATTTTATCGCGATTTGTTTGGCATCTCAGCCGATTTGAATCGTCACATATTTTAATCGATTTCGACCGGTTTGCAGTTAATTGTTACATCCCTAATTGTTAGCAAACAGAAATGAAAAAGATACAATCGACTAGTGCTCGAATTAATTTTATTATATATATATATATATATATATAATAAAATAGTTTTAAAAAAGCAAAATAAAAATTGTGTGGATATTGTGAAGCTCTGAATAAAGTTACAAGGCAAAACAGTGAAAACACAAGTCCTGACTTTTAAAGATCTTATTTAATATCCCTCAGATATTATTTGTTCTCCATGTTCAAGCAAAAATTACTTCACAATGATCAAAAAGAATTGGCCCTTTGAAATTTACATATTTTTTTAGATAGTAAATGCTTTCCCCTCTACCAGCAACTTATACAGTGGGTATAGAAAAGAATCACCTGTTCTCCCTTTAAAAAGAATCATGTATTGTTGCACTGTAGCCTGAAATGTAGTTTTTGTTTTATCCAGCGGTATTTACTCAGTGCAACTTATAACAAAGTGAAAGATATAACACCAACATTAAAACCGCTTTACTATGCAACCATTTTTGGTTCAATAGGCGGAATTCATTCCGATGATGAATCTGAATGTAGTGTTTACATGAACGCTAAATAAGTGAGGTGGGTTATGGGAGATTTATGTGTCACAAGCTTCAAATCGGAATTGATTTTTTTTTTACATGCTCACACTGCACAAATATAGAGTTTCTCACTGTTTGCACTAAATAACCACTCTCCTACACGGCTTCTTTATTTGTTTTTAACAGCAGAATTCATATTTATCATTCTGGGTAAATATCAATAAATCGCTGTGCCGGCGGCTCATACTTTATAAAGCAGTAAAAGTGCCCCTTCCCGCTGCCAAAACCAGTCTTCTGTTGATGAGAGTCTTAAACAAGGATTGGTGGGATGTTGTCCTGCTCCAGTTCACAGATGCTGAGTGAAAGGGGAGTTTTATAATGATGGGACACTCATTTATGTCACTTTATTCACCAGGAAGAACAGCTTGTTCCGTGCGTCATACGTCATTATGCTATTTCTTCGTCATTGCACATGCTCAGTCCTTTCAGTTTCAGGGTTCAATCCGATCGAGTGTTTACATGCACTCTCAATCGTATTAGAAAAGGAATAAAACACCCCCTTCAATCTGATCGAAATTTAATTCCGATCGAGCTCAATCAGATTTCAAAATGTTATTTGGTGCATGTAAAAACGTAGCCACTGAGTTGGCAAAGGGTACCACCTCCTAAAAAATGACTTGTAAACTCAAGTCAGGTGTAGCTAATCACCTTCTCAACGGCACACAAAGCCACTGACTTTCAGCTGTGTTCATTTTGATCAGCTCAGCATGAAAAAGGGCTTTTCTGGAGCATTTCAGTCCTTGGTAGTGCAACTGAAGCAAACAATCAACTATGGGTGGCAAGGCACTGTCAAAAGATCTCCAGGATAAAGTGGTATAGAGGTACAAGTCAGGAGATGGATACAAAAAAAAAAAAAATCAAAGGCTTTATCAATGCCAAGAAACACAGTGAAGTCTGTAATCAAGAAGTGGAAGGTATTTGGTACAACACAGACCCTCTCTGGATCAGGACGTTGCTCCAAACTGGATGAAAGATCCAGGAGGAAACTGGTCAGAGAGGCGACCAAGAGGCTTACAGGAACTCTGAAGCAGTTGCAGGAATTTATGACGAAGAGTGGTCATTGTTTGCATGTGACAACAATATCACAAATTCTCCACAAATGTGGCTTATATGGGAGGGTTGCAAGAAAAAAAACACTCCTCAAGAAAGGCCACATGCAGTCAGACTGAGCTTTGCCAAAATGCACTTTGAAGATTCTGAGGCAGATGAGGCCAAATAATTCAATTTAGTCTCAACACCAAACAATATGTCTGGCGGAAATCCAATACAGCTCACCATCTAAATAACACCATTCTTACAGTAAAGCATGGATACAATAATATCCTGTCATTGGGTGTTTCTCTGCAGCAGGAACTGGAGCACTTGTCAGAATAGAAGGAAAAATAGATGGGGCAAAATAATCAAATTCTTGAGGAAAATCTGCTGCCCTCTGCCAGAAAGTTGTCAATGGGAAGAAGGTTTACCTTCCAACATGACAATGACCCAAAGCACACAGAAAAACTGAGCACACAGTGGCTGAAGGAGAAAAAGGTGAATGTCCTTGCATGCCTAGTCAGAGCCCAGACTTAAACCCCATTGAAAATCTGTGGAACAAACGCTCACCATCAAATTAACTGAACTTGAGCAGTTCTGCAAAGAAGAGTGGGCAAATATTGCAAAGTCTAGATGTGCAAAGTTAGAAGAGACATATCCCAACAGACAAAACGCTGTAATTAAAGCAAAAGGTGGTTCAACAAAATACTGACACAAGGGGGTGATCCTTTTTCCAACTCAGTGATTCTGTTTTTTTATTAATTTATTTATTTTTCTGACATGTTGGTGTTATATCTTTCACTTGGATGTTATAAGATGCACTGAGTAAATGCAGCTGGATAAAACAAAAACTGTGTCCATCTTCATTTCATGCTGCAAAGCAACAAAATGTGATTATTTTAAAGGGGGCGATTCTTTTATACTCACTGTATTTGGTCTGTTCCTCACACAAAGCTATCAAATAGCTTTAAAAGACCTTGAATATGCACTTTATGTATATTTTTATACTGTACTATACCTTTTTTTGGTGTGGTGATCGAGTAATTTTTCTTGAAACAGAAAGGGGTAAATTATTACTTTGAACAGAGGGAAAATATCACACCATATGAACATTTTGATGTTCTCAATTTTCTCTGTCTTTGTAGGTTTGTGTGTATAAGTCTACTACTGCATGCAGGACTTTGTTTTTGTGATGGAAATCATGCAGAGACTTAGCAAGGTCTGCTGTCCTGTGAATTTATGTGTAATGACATGTTTCCTTTCAGACTAAAGCATGTTACATTTTTTCATAGATGCATTACTGATCTTAAAGCATATTTTGCTGATTTTGTTAAATGTGAGACTCCAAAGCTCTTTTTAATTACAAATGCCCAATGTAGTTCATTATTCAAGAGAGATGGTTTTCCTTTTGATATACAATTTATGAAGGAAGTGGGGAGGTTTTTAATGTTTGAAAATACTGTTTTTAAAATGTCCACATAACTGGGAAGTTTATAAATGTGTGCAAGCTGTTCATTTTCTGTGATTTGCTGATTTGCAAGTTTCATAGCTCTGATGAATTGAAGGTTCCCTTTCAGTCGGTCACTCTCGACATCACGTCGGAGGACCGACGAAATTGGGATCTCGCTTAGAGGGACCAATCTACTTCGAGTGTAAACTAAAGAGCCAATGCACATTGGCATGCGATAACTGCATCCAACTGCCACTGATCACAGCGTGAGCATAAAAATGCAACCGGTGCAACGCATACCAGGTTTTCGCTTCGGAGCCGAGCGATCACATCGTTCTGCTCCTGACTACTCTACTGATAGTAACGAGTTCAGCGCGCTCTTGAAGAGCTCTTCGTGTTGGTGGACGGCGCTTCAGCAGTGGTGGTTTCCCATGTCGAGTGGGTTGCACACATCAGGCTGCACTACCCCCTGTTTTTGTTGCAGATGATCATCTCCCCTGTGGCCTCAGCACGCTAAAAGAGCTTTTCCCTAAAAGAACAATTTTGGGTGCGCCTGTTTAAAGATGACGTTGCATGGCAAACTCGACGTTACGTCTTTGTAAAGACAATGTAGGTCTTGCTATAGACAACGCATCACCCAGGCATTCTGGATGCGGTCGTTACCTGGAGCCGGGTGATGGTCACGATCACTGCCACACGTGTCTGGGCATGAAGCACGCTGAGAAGGCTTTCGTGGATGACTCATGCTCCCAATGCGGGGGTATGACCATCTCGGAGTTGCGGACGGACTCCGTTACCTGCAAGGGGGCGGAGTGCCCGTGCCACTGCCCAGATCTAGGGTTCCCTCTGGTGGCAGCCGGGGGCGTCCTTCTTATAGCGGTGGGCGGACTGGTCTTACGGTCACGGTGAGGAATTACCCTAAGAGAGAAGGGGATGCCCAAGCCCGCCGGCACCTCGAAACCAGCGGAGCTCTCAAAAAGAGCAGGCTGGACCCTCCCGGGGGGTACCACCTGTTTCTTCCGAGGCTCCCCCGATGATCGGATGTCGATTGCAGCATCGGAGGGTGAGCCAGAGCTTTCTGGAGAGGAAGATTCGGCTGCACTGCTCTCCTCCGGGACCGTAGCAATGCCTGGATCGGATCCAGAAATAATGGCTATGCTTTCCCGGGCCGCCGTAGGGGTAGGGCTCGAGTGAAGACTTTCACCGTGTCCCGAGCCCTCAAGGTTGCACGATTGGTTCTCGGGGTGGTCCGCGCTGGTTCTCAGCGCCCCGCCTCGGTGCCTTTCTTCCGGAGGTGCATGAGGAGCTCAACAGGTAGTGGACGGCACCTTTTTACTGCCGGAAAAAAAAAAAAACATCTGATTTGCTGGATCCTCCTCCCTCACCACCCTCGATGGTGGGGCAGCTAGGGGGTTACAAGGGTCCCCCCGGTGGAGCGGTCGGTTGCGATGCAGTTGTGTCCTAATACCGCCTCCAACCGGCAGGGAGAACCGTGCCTCCCCTCCCGGGTCTGTAGGTACTCGACTGGCCAGCGATGCTTATACGACCGGTGGAGAAGCTGCCTCCGCCTTACACGCTACGGCATGATTGCAAGTGCACCAGGCCAAGGCACTGAGGGACTTGCACGAGGGTGGTCACGACCCAGAAGTTCAGAGAGAACTCCGCACCGCGGCGGACCTCGCGCCACGAGCGACGAAGGTTACGGCGCGGTCTCTGGGTCGTGTGATGTCCACTATGGTGGTCCGGGAGCGCCATTTCTGGCTGGCTGACATGCGCGAGACGGACAAGACACGATTCTTGAACGCCCCCGTGTCCCAGGCCGGCCTTTCGGCGACACGGTGGAGAACTTGCCCAGCGGTTCTCCGCTGACCAAAGCAGACTGAGGCCATCAGGTACATCCTGCCAGCGTGCAGCTGCTGCCGTCGCCGAGGGCAACCCCCCTGCCACCGCCAAAACAAGAGCAGCGCTCCTGCGGCCTCCAGCAAAGCTGTGCCGTGGAGCCGGTCGCAGGGCAGCCGCCCCGCCCGTCCAGGCCCCCGCCAAACCTGGTGGCAAGCGAGAGAGCAAGAGGCCGGAGACGGGCGACCCAGAGGTGGAGGGACGTGCTCTTCAGGAGATGGTAAGCACACCACTCCCTCACCCCGGAGGAGGGCCGGGCGGAGAATCTTTTTCCACCAATGACCTCTCGGTCGGTGGTACCCAAATTCTCGACAAAGAGCAATTCCTCTATTTCTGGGTCCCCGGAGGGGACGGGGGGCTGTGGACGGTCCATAGCCGTATCACACTCACCCTCCTCTCTCGCCAGTGAGCAGCAGTGGGCGGATCGGGAGGACGAACCAACGGACTACCCATGCACCCTCTGCTCGAACGCAGGTCAGTGTTACACACACTCAGACCACGCCTCGGACCGGCCATGAGACGCCCGGGCCGGGTCACTGCGTTCTTCCTCGCTGCCCCACTGTGGGTACGACTGTAGTTCCGTTGGTGCCACTTGCGCGGCATCTGGGAGCCTGGCTAGCGCTACCCAGCCCGTCTCGATGGCTCCTTCGAACCGTCAGGCTCGGCTATGCGATTCAGTCGCCCGGCGTCCCCCCCCAAGTTCAGTGGCATCCGCTTCACAACAGTGAAGGCGGCCGATGGTCCTGTCTTGCGGGCGGAGGTCGCAGTCCTACTGGCGAAGGATGCGATAGAGCCGGTCCCTCCAGCCGATATGAAGACGGGGTTTTACAGCCCCTACTTCATTGTACCCAAGAAAGGCGGTGGGTTACGACCAATCTTGGACCTACGTGTCTTGAACCGGGCCCTTCACCGGTTACTGTTCAAGATGTTGACGCAGGAATGCATCTTCGGGTGCATACGTCCTGAGATTGGTT
Organism: Sinocyclocheilus anophthalmus; assembly: GCA_018155175.1. NCBI lineage: Eukaryota > Metazoa > Chordata > Actinopteri > Cypriniformes > Cyprinidae > Sinocyclocheilus > Sinocyclocheilus anophthalmus. The sequence continues at coordinate 154,380 of JADLZN010005189.1, read as the reverse complement.
TGCAGTGGTCGACCTGAAGGATGTGTACTTCATGTGTCGACCCTTCCGCACCACAGACCATTGCTGTGGTTCGCGTCCGATGGACGAGCACATCAGTACGAGGTCCTGCCCTCCGGGCTGTCCCTGTTGCCCCGTGTCTTCACGTAAGTTACGGAGGTACCCCTTGTTCCCTTGAGAGAACAGAGCATTCGCATTCTCAACTACCTAGATGAAGCTGTTTCAGGATCAGTTGTGCGAACACAGGGAATTGGTACTTTCACACCTCAGCCTGTTGGGCCTTCGGGTAAACTGGGAAAAGAGCAAACTCTCCCCGAACGCAGAGGATCTCTTTTCTCGGTATGGAGTTGGACTCGGTAGGAGCAGGATGGCGGTCCCACTGAAACAGTTTCAGAGGCTCCTGGGGCATTTGGCAGCTACGGCGGCAGTCACGCCGCTGGGGCTGCTCCATATGAGACCGCTGCAGCACTGGCTCCATGGCCGAGTCCCGAGGTGGGCGTGGCAACGCGGCACCTTCCGGGTCCAAGTTACACCGGCCTGCCGCCAAACCTTCACCCCGTGGTCAGACCTTACATTCCTCCAGGCAGGAGTGCACCTAGAACAGGTCTCCAGGCATGCTGTGGTTTGCAAGGATGCATCAACCACCGGCTGGGGGGCCACGTATAATGGGCTTGCAGTGTCAGGGGTTTGTACGGGGCCCCAACTGCACTGGCTGCCCCGAGTTGCTGGCAGTGCACCTTGCCCGGGGCGGTCTCAAAGGCGCTTACGAGGCAAGCATGTACTAGTCCGCACGGACAACACAGCGACCGTTGCGTACATCAACCGACAAGGTGGTCTGCGCTCCCGTCGCATGTCAAAACTCGCCCACCACCTCCTCCTTTGGAGTAAGAAGCATCTGAGGTCGCTTCGTGCTGTTTACATTCAGGGGCGCTTAAAACGGGCAGCCGAGCGATGTACATGCGCCTGGCTCCCGGGAGAATGGTGACTCCATCCCCAGACGGTCCAGCTGGGTTGGGGACGTTTCGGAGCCGCTCAGGTAGACTTGTTTGCCTCTCCAGAAACCTCTCACTTCCAGTTGTTCTACTCCCTGACCGAGGTAACACTCGTCACGGACGCACTGGCACACAGCTGGTTGCGGGGCCTTCGCAAGTATGCATTTCCCCCAGTGTGCCTTCTGGCACAGTTCCTGTGCAAAATCAGGGAGGACGAGGAGCAGGTCCTGTGGTGGCCTATTCACCCTGCGTTTTACTATTCCCGCGACCGGTCGCCACCAGCAACTAATGCATCCTGCCGCGCAGCCCTCTTGGCCGCCATCTATCGAGGAAGGATTTACTCGCCATCTCAGAGCGGGGCCCCTTGGACCCGCGTCCAGACCTCTGAAAAACTTCAGGTCGGTCCGGAGGGGACGCCCCAATTGGTTGAGTGGTACCCCAAGAGGTAGCTTGCCCCCAGCACTCAGCGGGTGTACAGCTTGAACGCTGGTACCAGTTTCGTTGTGAGTGGTGTTCGTACTCGCGAGAAGACCGACGTGCCGATCACGCCAGTTTTGCCATCGACCCTTTTTTGCCGCCTAAGGGTTGGAGCGTAAGGGGTCTCCCTACACCCTTAAAGTTTGTGTTGCAACGGCTAACACACGGACCCTGTAGACAGGAGGTGGTGGGGGCCCACGAACTTCCTGCCGTCGTCAGGTTCCTTAAGGGGGCCGAGAAGGTTACTCTCCACCGCAGCCACCACATTATTCCTGTGGTACCTGACTTGGTTGCATCACCACGCACTACAGCAGGGCCCATCTGAATCCTTTTTGCAGGTGGTGAGCTGACACCGATTCCTTCATGAAGAACTTGCTCCTGATACATGGCCTCATCACACGAGGGTAGGGGAACCGCACGCATTTTCGGTCAAAGATTTGTGACCTAGACCCGTTCGGGCCGGCTGCCCCCTCCCAGGTACACCCACCCCTGAGGCACCCGGCCGGCTAACGTTTTTTGCCCAAGGTTCGCTCACTCTCACTTCAGGATAGGTGGTGAAACTCCCCAACCAGCGTGATCGGAGGAGGCAAGACCGCCCTAGTTTTGCGCTGTCCTGCTCCGAGCCTTAAGTGCTACGTAGGACCACCGGACGCAAGCCCTTTCTCAAGGACCTCAGAACCAGCTGGTACTGTCACCGGAGGCCGGCAGAACGCGGGATGCCGTCTCCAAAGCAGAGGTATGGCCCACGGGATCGTGGTGCATCACCCTGGCTTCCTCAGGAATAGGTTGGTGCCCGATTTTCCGTAAGGTTGCAAGCGCACTAACTAGAGGTGGGCATCCCCTGGGCGTGGCTCGTGGCGCATGTGACAGATATCGTAGGCTGCGGGTGCGGCGACCCCCTAACCCATTCGATAGATTCTATAGACCTTCGTGTGGAGCGGATACTCCTGGTCTCACATCATAAAGGGTAGAAGCACTGAGGGCCCGATTTGGTCGGATTTTGTGAAATCTTTTTTAACACGTTTACTCAGAGACCCGTCCATCCCCCACAGTCGACAACTGTTGAGCTCCTCCATTACCCTCGGCAGCCAGACGTGGCGGAGAGTCCGGCGCAGGCCTTCACTCATTGAATCCTCGAAAACCGGTAGAAGGCTGGGTTCCATATACAAGACCTAAGTGGATCCCAAATGTGTAAAGTCCACGGTATAGCCTCGAGCCCGTGTTTTCCCGGCAGACTTCTGCCATTTCAAGAGGGTTCAATTACCTCCATTCTTCCATATGCACCTAATGGATGTCCATATGTGTATTGCTTCCGTAACCTCCTTCGGGAAGGTTCGAGCTTACGTAATGTCCCTGTTCCAAGTAGAACAGGTACGTTCCCCGTGTTATCCAGTCTTACTCATTGGGTAATGCCATAGCAGCAGTAGCTGGTCCTCTTGTGAAGCCCTGGCCTACGCCAAAAAATATGGGCGCAGGTGGCTTCCACAGGAATGGAAGGCGGCCGTAGATTGGTCCCTCTAAGCGAGATCCCATTTCGTCGGTCCTCCGACGTGACGGGTTCGGAGGAGTGGGGGGGGGGGGGGGGGGGGGGACGACCTGAAAGGGAATGTCTCGGTTACGTATGTAAACCCTCGTTCCCTGAAGGAGGGAACGAAAATAAAAAAAATAAAAAAAAAAGAATGGAGACGTCACGTCCCGTCACCACAGCTCCTGTACCACCGCTGAGCGGCCAGGTCACCGGCTCGGCTCCTCAGCGAAAACCTGAATATGCGCTGCACCTGCTGCCTACTTATACTCACGCTGTGATCAGCAGCAGCTGGAGGCAATAATCGCATGCCAATGTGCATTGGGTCATTTAGTTTACACTCGAAGTAGATATGTCCCTACTTAAGCGGTCCCATTTCGTCGTCCTCCGACGTGACGTCCCGTTCCCTCCTTCAGGGAACGAGGGTACATACGTAACCGAGACGTTCTGTGGTGCTACATACACGTAAGCTTATCTAACTGAGGACAAGCCATAGACTTCTATTGTTTTTATATAAAGCTAATTATAAATACTACCGACTAACCTTAACCCCTAAACAGAGTCTTTTGCAGTTAAAAAAAAATTATGCATGAATCAAATCCAATTGAGGGCACCCCTGTACCCAAAGGAAGATTTTGTCAGATTGAGCTCACTTCTGAGAACAGATGTGTCCCCAAAGTATTGCTAAGTAAATCCAAATAAACATATATTAGATGTGCATTCTTTGGCTAACATTAGTCCTTTAGAAACCTTGAAGAAAGGAAAAATCACATTAACAATCTGTTAATAGGCCTAGCACATCTAACAATACATAACCTTAATTGCATTACACATTGATTATTTCGGGGATGTTCAGCTCTCCTATTCTGCTGTCCTTTCAGCATAACAATCAGTTCAATAAAGAGTACTTAGTTTTTTTATGCTCAGTGCTAGTATTCATGACACAACTCTACTCTTGATTTCTCAATTTAAACTTGTTTTTTTCTCTTTGTGCTCATGTACAGTGAACTTCTTGTCAAAGAGCAGTTTAAACAGTACAATCAGCTCCAGTTTTTTGGTGTCACTAAATGTGGGGGAAAAAATTATAATAACAATCAGAAATCTTTTATCTGCCAGATGTATTTTTGAAAGCACCAAATTGCAAATGAGGGCATAGATAGAAAAGGATGAGGCAAACATCCAGTGACCTCATTACTTGTACAGACAGTGAACTGTCTGAATATAATGGCTCTGTCATGAGCGGCATGAATTTTTTACTTCATAATTTTTTTTACAAGTAAAATTGCTTCATCTGTAGTTAAAGTCCAGATTAGAGGAATGAATGAATTATGCATTTATATAGCGCTTTATTGTACACCCAAAGCGCTTTACATTGTCAGGGGGTATCTCCTCATCTACCACCAGTGTGCAGCATCCACCTTGATGATGTGACGGCAGCCACAGTACAACAGCGCCAGTGTGCTCACCACAAACCAGCTACAGGTGGAGAGGAGAGAAAGTCATAGAGCCAATCAAGTGGTTGGGGATTACTAGGAGGCCATGATTGACAAGGGCCACTACTCTTTACGAGAAGTGCCATGGGATTTTTAATGACAGGACCTCGGTTTAACGTCTCATCCGAAAGACGATGCTTTTTGACAGTATAGCGTCCCCGTCACTATACTGGGGCGTTAGGACCCACGCAGACCACAGGGTGAGCACCCCCTACTGGCCTCACTAACACCTCTTCCAACAGCAACCTAGTTTTCCCAGGAGGTCTCCCATCCAGGTACTGACCAGGCTCAACCATGCTTAGCTTCAGTGGGCAACCAGTCTTGGGCTGCAGGGTGATTTGGCTGTGGTATGTGGTCAGGAAAACCATTAGAACTTAGAAGTGCAATTTAGCATGACTGATTGAAATAATCCTAATTAACCTGAAACTTTTTTTTAAAACAGATTGGGGATTGTTGTAATTTTAGATTTTTTTCTGTATTTTAAATTTTTTTAACATTGGCTCAATCAGTAACATGCGTTTGGAGTTGGACTGTCTGTTTTTGCCTGATTGAAAACAATCATTATCTTTGCATTTGTGTTTGGTGATAATGGCAAAAAAACAAAAAACACTTAAGCTTTAAAGGGGTCATATGATGCTGCTAAAAAGAACATTATTTTGTGTATTTGGTGTAATGAAATGTGGTAGGGGTTTTAAGTAAAAAAAACAATTCTTTTACAATACTGTACTCATTAGTGTCTGACTCTTCTTGACCGCACCACTTGAAACACATCGAGTTTTATAAAGCTCATCGTTCTGAAAAAGCGAGGTGTGCTGTGATTGGCCAGCTATCCAGTGCGTTGTGATTGGCTAAATACCTCAAGTGTGAGACGGAAATGTTACACCCCTCACATACTGTTGATGCCGTGTCCGGCCGGAGCGATGAGACATAAACATTAAAACCCATTACAAACGAGGCATTTGTTGCATCCAGTGGGGACATAATTACTGATTATAATGACTTATACTGTCTTTTTATTCGGCCGTGTGTTGCGTTGCTTGCATCACGCGGCGTTAAACAGGTAAAAATCTGTCTGCATTGTGATGGAGGAAAAAAAATGACACAACAAAGTGCTACTATACTTGCCCAAAAATCGCGTTTGATATCCGTGGCAACGAAAAGAACACTAAGCGCCTAGAGTGAGGCGGAGCCCGGGTAGCGTGCGTGAGCCGGGCTAGAGTGAGCTGAGGCGGCTGAGACTCGCTTTGTCCACGAGTGAAAGTTGTTGTATTTCTCAGCGACCAGCACGTATCAGCTCTAGGCATGACTAAGCGGATATAGTCCTCTTTTGGAAGACAAAAACAAAGTAGTTTCGCTTTCACAATGAAACACACAGAATATCCACGACATGGTGGCGGTAACAGTACTACAGCGAGAATAAAAGTCACGCTTCTTTCTTTGCGTGAACATTTGGGAGGCGTTATGCAAATCTTCCCAGACCGTGACGTAGGTATGTGGGGGCGTGTCAGAACGAGCCATTTTAGGTAGGCGTGGTCGACTCTTAACTTTTATAAAGAATATCTCTTTGGTTTGAGACTTTAGTCTTTGCATTTATTACGTTACAGATCTTCTTTCTGCACCATAGAGTGTAACACTCTTCCTTTTGTAAAAGAAAGGAAAAATGAAATCGCAATCATTGACCCCTTTAAAGGAATTTTTTGTTTCTAAAAATATGTTCTGTCATCAGTTATGAGGTGAATCATACCCCTTTCCCCTGTATGATTTTCTTGTTTCAGGCGAAAAGACGGTCGAAATTGGCAAATTGAGAGGCTTTATGCAATCAAATAAAATCAAATAAGGTGCATTGGATAGTTTGACGTCAAGACATTGTCAGGAATCATTTAAGTAACTGACTCAACTTTGTTTTGCATTATTGTGTGGCTTTAAAAGTCTGGGACATAATGAGTGGTTTTTTTTTTTTTTTTTAGTTTTTTTTTTTTTTTTTTTTTTTGGTTAGCTCTCGTACGTTTGGTGCTTTTCATTGTTATGGGAGCTTGACAGTAGAAAAGAGCAAGGGATGGGTCAGACTCCATTCTGTGCTCTAAGATGAAAGAAATTGATAATAAAATTTTTCAGTTGAGTTAATTATAATTTCAGATTTCAGTGAATATCGTACAAATCATCATTTATTCATGCGGAGGTGCTATTTTGTTTTCCACAGACTTGGGTGTTATGTATTTCTAGCCTAGTGACAAATTCTGTATACAGCATTTCTATAAATTGTCTATCTATCTTAGTCGTTCCCTTTGTGCCCGGAGGAACTTTGTGAGGAAGAAATGGATGAGTAGTCCTATTTATACTGTGGGGCGTTATGGGCGATGAAGGTTCTAACTGTTTATGTTAGGAGCACCGTACTGAGCTTCTGTATCATACTGTTAAAATGCTGTATAACGATAACGCGATACCAACAACATGCTAAGTGCCACTCCGACAAAGAAACACTGAACCCACCTCTATTCCGCCCCGACGAATCTCCGTGAGAACAGCAGTAATGGAGTACTATAGATAAGGATGTATACAGTCATGTATGCAATGAAGACGTTAAAATTCAGGATTAACCGTACGGTGATTAGTTGCATGAGTTTGGGCCGACCGCACTGCACCATAAGCTAACTCGCCTCTGAGTGATTGCGGCGCACGGCAGCGCCAGAGATCGAGGAGTGGATGAATATACATTCTCACAGACCTACCCTGGAAAGTTGTAGTCGGTCGGATACGTCAAAAAACAAAGTAGTAAGTAAACAATGCAGAGAGAGCGAGGTGAAGCAATTAGGGGGATCTGATGTCAACTTAGACAGCATCATTGGCATAAAAATTGTAAAAAATGTTACCACGACTAGGGGTCTTTCACATCTATTGATTAATTCTTCCATAGTGTTGTTCTGTATGTGGGATGTTCATTGGTTGGGAACATGGGGTAATTAGGTTTTTGGGGTTGGCACGTTAAACCATATTCCCGTGCACGTGTTGCTCCACATGTTTTGCTTGCTTGAGTGGTTTCGACTCCCCGTGAATTAACCTATGCGTGGCTTTGGAAAATAAAAATCGCAGCACGTTCAGATGAAAAAAACGTGACTCTATTTCTGAACAATACACAGGTAGAGAGGCATAACGAGGGTCCCGCATTATTACAGCAAGCGCGTATTACAGTACTAAGCCGCGCCATGGTTTTTTTGCCACCCCCCCCCCCCACGCAGCTCTAATGCTATTAAATTAAGATGATGTACCACAGGAGCAAAAAAAATTAAAGATGATGTAACAAAAACTTGTAAAATACATTTAATGGTCATAATTAAGTGTGAAAATAACAGAAGGATATACAGTCAAACCAGAAATTATTCAGAGACCAGATATCATTTTTATATTTTTTTACTAGTGGGTGCAGGACACTATAGTTCATTTATGTAAGTGAGGACAGCAAAATAAAGTAAACTATGATAAATTATACCCAAAAATTCTTCATACGTTGGACTACCAGTAAAACTGAAGTTCAGGTTTGCATGAACCTGGGTGACAGCATACCCAGGAGACTACAGGCTGTCATTAAGGCTAAAGGTTGCCCGAATAAGTATTGATAGTTCTGTAAATACTGTCATACTAACAGCTGACTAATTTTTGGTTGATTGTAATCTATTACACACCTTTCTATCAAAATTATCTAACATTATCAAGATGAATTTGTTCTGACAGTTTAAATCTGAGTTCTTGTCATATTTTATTACCATTTTCAAAACAAGGGGTTTTCAACCTGTGGGGCGCGCCAGCACCTGTCAAGGGGGACGCGAGCATCAGTTAATTCAGAGACGTTCCCTTGAGAATTCATGAATATGAGTTAACAAATTTGTAGCCATCCACTAGGGGGCAATCTGACTCCCACTGCTAGTCGACAGTTAGAGCAGAGTTAACTCGAGTATCAGTCACGCTCAGTGTTACCAAGTCCGCGGTTTTCCAGCGGAAAATTTTTTTTTTTCGGCTACTTTAACATTGCCGCGGTTTGTAGTTTTGGGCTTGTTTTGAGTAGCAATTGGGCAGGTTTTTGTTGTGAAAACCTGGCAACCCTGATCACGTTTATTGACAGTGTAAGATTATTTACGGTTAGCCGTGTCGGAAATCCAACCATGGATTGGCATGTTGTTGGCATGTTGTCGAGTGAAATTAGACCAACTTGGGGGGGCGCATGTCCTAAAAGGTTGAAAACCCCCGTTCTAAACTATAGCAAATAAACTGTGACAACGTGTGAAATGTTGAAGGTGTCTGAATAAACTTTGGTTTGACTGTATCTATTTGATAAATGAAGTTAACCAACTAACATTTATACATACTCTTTTGGTTTCTGTACCCAATATTTAAAAACTTTACAAATGCAATAAAAATATCGGTACATCCAGTACTTGGTATCGGCAAGTACCAAAAATAAAAAAAGTATCGTATCGGGCGAGTACTGAAAAAAGTGGTATCAGTGCATCCCTAATATTGTTGTGGCTTTTACAGATACTGTGGAGGTTTGAGTTCTTCCCCCAGCATGGTGTATGTCTGATCTCAAGCACAACTTTGGAGGGCATAGCATAGCTTATAGGAGCTAAATCTTATCCATTGGTGTTCTAGGCATAGCCATATTTGGAATTTCAGGATGTATACATATTTGAGATTGCGGACTAAATGGGGCAGTGTATTCTGCAGCTCATTATGGTCCCTTGAATACTGTGTTTACATGACTTTTAAAGGGGTTCATATGATGCGATTTCAATTTCTCCTTTCTCTTTGGAGTGTTACAAGTTGATTGTGCATAGATAAGATCCCTAAGTTGCAAAGACTAACGTCTCAAAACCAAAGATATATTCTTTATAAAAGTTAAAACTTGTCCAAGCCCTCCTAAAACGCCTCGTTCAAACACGCCCCCACATGTCTACGGCACAATGTGGGAAGATTTGCCGCCAAATGTTACGCAAAGAAAGAAGATGGCGTAACTTTTATTCTCGCTGTGGTGTTGTTGCTGCCGCCGCCATGTTGTGGAGAGGCTGTGTTGTTTTGTTGTGAAAGTGAAATACTTTGTTTGGCCTTCCAAAAGAGGACACGACTAGAAATCAGGTGGTTAAGTTGTATTTACAACACTAATCCAGAACAGTTCAACCCAAATATTATTTTGTGTGCAACGCATATACAAGGCCGGCTGTTCTGACTCACAGACTGTAGTTACGTTTTTTATATTTAAAGAATTTGCACTGATGATTCAAACGCGAGTTTTGAAAAGTGTAGAGTAGCGCTTGTACACAATGCAGACAAATTGATTTATTTTAAGCGGCACGATGCCGCAACGCAACGCGTAAAAAGACAATATACGTCATTATAATCTGTAATTAGGCTATGTCCCCACTGGATGCAACAAATGCCTCGTTTGTAATGGGTTTTATTGTTTTTGTCTCGTCGCGCCGGACACGGCATCACAGTATGGTAAGGGGCATAACATTTCCATCACACGCTTGAGGTATTCGGCCAATCACAATGCACTGGATAGCTGGCCAATCAGAGCACACCTCGCTTTTCAGACCGATGAACTTTCATTAAGGAGCAACAATAATGTACAGTATGTGGAAAATAATGTGTTTTTGAACCTTAAACCACATAAACACATTTCGTTACACCAAATACACCAAATAATCTTTTTAGCAACATCATATGACCCCATTAAATTAGTTTGATGATACACTTTTAAGATTTAAATAAGATAATTTCTCCTCTATTGTTTTTCCTTGTCATTTGGATGCAGTTTTCGTGAATAAAAGTTAGTTTCAAGACCTTAAAAAAAATTATTTTCCATTAGTTTGGAAATCTTTCCACTTGAAATGGCATGACGTGTTTGCTGACATTTTCCAAAGCTTTCACCAACAATTTGTCAATGACCTTATTGCTGTGATTTAAAAAGTCAGTGGTTCTTGTACTGCAAAATCATTTTCTGAATTAGCATTTTTGTTTGTGTTTTCCATTTTTTTTAAATGTTTTTCACAAGATAAATGCACTTCAAAAAGCAAAATAAAAATAAAAAGATTTTAAGACTGATATTACCTTTCAATAACTTATACAAGTTTCTTAACTCATTAGCAATTTTGTAACATTTTGTAGCAACAAATTAATTGCATTAGTTTCACAGATTTATGCTTGAACTTTAATGAAACTTTAAAGTTTTAGCTTAGACTTAATGTATCAAAGTGAGAACCTTTACAACAAATTATATCCTCTGGAATACTGTCATGTAGTTTGCTTCTGACTAAAGTAAATGTATCTTGTTTTAAGATTAGATGTGTTTTTTAGGCAGTGTATAATGTCCCTGCTCTTCATTTCTTTCTGTATCTGTTCTTTCAAGTATACAATTAAATTAGTATTGGGAGTTTGAAATCATGTTCATTAATGCCAGTCATCATTATTTTGCATTAAAAGTATCTGGAAGCAGTTTTTAAGAAATACCTTTGCATCATGTTTTTTACAATCTCATACCATCTCATTACTTAAGCTCCCATTAGAGTTTAAATCTATCAGCCAGCTGAATCTAAGTTGTTTAAAAAAAAAAAAAGAACAAACAGTTTGTATCTTAAATATTCTGCTAGATCTATATAACTTGATTTGAAGTTATTTATGTGGGTGCCCTAATCAGTATGTGCCACGTTCTTCCCCAGCTATACCCATAAAAATCATTCTCATGAAACCCAATGAGACATAGTTTTCTTCATTACAAGGCTTGTCTCCATTGACAATTGTGCTGGGATGGGATTTGCCCTGATTTTATGCAGCTGTTGATGTCCTGTCTTGAGATGTCAACACAAAGCAATTTACTTTCCCTATCCTAATACAATAGAGATGATGGGCACACCTACAGAAGCAGTTGTTGTGCTGCTGGACAGCTTAGTCCATCCAATTTTTATGTTATTTATTGATTGTGATTGTTTCAAGGCATAGGCCGAAGTCTGGACTATTTAATTTTACAGCATCTTTTACTGTGTCCAGATATTCTTCATAAGGCAAGTGCTTGTCAAAGCTTCTTAAAATGTCACAAAATGCAGTATTAACACCTGTGATGAACATGCAATTTCCAGTCACTTTTCACCACTCTTAACCTGACTCTAGATAATTCACATGCCACTGTGATTTCATCTGAGTGCCTGTTCGGTGCCACATAATTTCCCAAACCAGTGAAGCCATTATCATGTCTAATGTCACGCTTTTCAATAAAAGGCCAGGCTCTATAAAAGCACCGCTGAGTTATTTGCAAACTAATTTGCGCTTGCAGTTCTGTTGTTTTCAAATTGCTCACACTGGTGATATGCACACTTGTTGCCATGTTGTTCCCAATGTACATTTTTGAAAATGCCCTTTTAAATTGAGCTTTTTGCATGAGCAGGCACACTGTTTGGTGTGGAGTTGATTAAGGTCAAGTTGAAGAGAGAATAAATTAAATCTGTGTAATATAATCTGCAAAGGGTGTATGAATTGTGCAAGCTTGAGCAACATGGGAAGTGTATGCGGTTAAGATGCTGGAGAGACTCATAAAAATAAAAAGGGCGAACTGGTGTGTGAGGACAATGTGTGACCTCAGGTGATGGATTATTGAAAACCTCTCCCACAGGACATTGTTCTTCAAAGATAGGTATGGCTTAGATTTAGTGTATACCAGTCAGAAAGTGTGCTTCATCCAGTGCTTTATGTATTCTTTACTTAAGCCAGCTCCTGAAGTGGCAGGTGAATGAAGGAATGAACAAAAATAGTATATATAATAGAATGAATACCTTAAAGCAGGGATCTTCAACGTTTTTCAGGGCAATGACCCCTTAGGCAATAGAGACATGGAGCAGGGACCCCCGATACAAAATGCGTCAAGCAGAGCTACATATTAAGCTTATAGCCTTCAATATTAAAAGAAACTATCAATATTATGATTAAGAATAAATTATATGTATATTGTTAAGACAGTAGATCAGAACTATGCACATTATTGTTGTTGCACATACATCACTGCCTGTATATTAAGTTTGTATTGTTAAAATTGAAATTTATGCATCATAACAAACAACATGTTGAGATAAAAATCACAAGTCATTCGTTTTTTGCAGTTGTTGTAAATTATTTTAAAGGGGTCATATGATGTTGCTAAAAAGAACATTATTTAGTGTATTTGGTGTAATGAAATGTGTTTATGCAGTTTAAAGTTAAAAAAAATATTTTCCACATACTGTACATTGTTTCTCCTCTATGCCCTGCCTTTCTGAAACGCGTCGATTTTTACAAAGCTCATCGGTCTAAAAAGCGAGGTGTGCTGTGATTGGCCAGCTATCCAGTGTGTTGTGATTGGCCGAATACCTCAAGCATGTGACGGAAATGTTACGCCCCTTACCATACTGTGATGCCCTGTCCGGCCGGAGTGATGAGACAAAAACATTAAAACCCATTATAAACGAGGCATTCGTTGCATCCAGTGGGAACATAATTATGGATTATAATGACTTATACTATCTTTTTAAGCGTTGCGTTGCATCGCGCCGCGTAAACGTAAAACCATGTCTGCATTTGTGATCGGAGAAATGACAAACAAGCGCTACTCTACACTGCTCAAAACTCGCGTTTGAATCATCAGTGGCAAATCCGTTAAATGAAAACGTACTTACGTGAGTCAGAACAGCCGGCATTGTAGTTACTCTTCCAGGAAACAGTCCTCCATAAAATGCGTTGCACACATATGAATATTTGGGTTGAACTGTTCTTGAACAGTGTTGTAAATAAAACTTAACTGCTGATTTCTAGTTGTGTCCTCTTTGGGAAGACCAAACAAAGTAGTTTCACTATCACAACGAAACGCCAGTGGGCTAGAGTGAGCGGCGGCCAGCGGCTATAGTGAGCGGAGGCGGGCGGGCTTGAGAACAGCACGGCCGGCGGGCTTGCGAAAACCAATGTGGTGAACCCGGGCTGGACCTATCATCGTCTACGTATTGTCCTCTTTTGGAAGAACAAACAAAGTAGTTTGGCTTTCACAATGAATCACACAGCGTCTTCACAACATGGCGGAGGCGAAAACAATACTACAGCGAGAATAAAAGTAAAGCCTTCTTTCTTTGGTGAACATTTGGGCGGAGTTATGCAAATCTTCCCACATCGTGAAATAGACATGTGGAGGCGTGTTAGAACAAGCAGTTTTAGGTAGGCATGGTTGACTCTTAACTTTATAAAGAATATCTCTTTGGATTTGAGACTTTTAGGTCTTGGCAAATTTACAGCTCTTATTTATGCACAAAGAGCTTGTACAACTTCAAAGAGAAAGAAAAATTGCAAAAATCGAACCATATGAACACTTTAATGGATTTGCAGCGTTCAGGCTACATTGTAATTTTGATATCAGGACATTTACATGTACCTGAAACCTGCTATGTTAAGTTACAAATTCAATGTTAATTTAATGTAGATGGCAAAGAAACATTTATTGAAATTTAGAGCAAGTTTACTAAAACTTACTTTTAATTTACTTGAGATGGAAAATGAATGGTGGGTTTTCTAAGAAGGTGATTGTTGCCCCGTGTCATTGTTAAGTTAATTTGGATAACACGCAAAGAAAAAAAAACACTGATTGTAAGATGGTTTGTATATCTATGTTTTTTTTTTTTTTTTTTTTATTAGTCGGTTATTCTAATGCACATTAACATACAGATACAGTCTCAGCTATACAATGGAAAACAATTAGAAGCATACAATCAGGTAGAAAAGTTAATACAGTCGGGCTAGAGGCTAAATATGCACCATAGAATAGAAGATCAAGAGAGGTTGTTAATGTAGCACCAGAGAGGTGTCCATATCTGCCAAAAATCATTAGACTTTTGATGTAAATCAAAGGTGAGTTTCTCAAGTGGAAGTAAGGTAGATATTTGAGACAACCACATTTTAAAAGAGGGTACCCAAGAAGATGACCACAGTAACAATATACATTTCTTTGCCAGATAAACCAAAATTAGAAACAGATGTTTGGTGTGGAAGTCAAACATAGTCTCCACTCCACTATATAACAAATACAATTCCAGAGAAAAACAAAATTTCAACTTAAAAAGACTTTGTAAAAAATGGTAGGGTACTTGTGTCAAAAAGAAAGATTCTGTCATCAATACCGAAGCAGTGAAGATCACGAAGCTGTCATTCATTTCAGCTGCAGCGCGAATGGCTAGAATGCGCAATTTATGCACTATTTATGCACGTTTGTTCGCGGGAAAGCGAGCAAGACACGACAGTATCATGATTATAGTTAAATAAGATCAAAGACATAGGCTATAATATAAAGAAATCAGCTACATTTATTTTCAAATTAAATATCAACACATTTATCATTCAGTCTAGTGCGTTTAACATATAATGTAAGCGCAACTTGTGTAGATTTAAAAATGCATGACTGCTTCATTTTGATGTGTATCTGTATGCTTTTACCATCTAATAATCAATCTCAGCATGCTTTAATTTTGTGTCGCTAGACATTTGCATCACTAAGGTTAAATTAGCCCAAGTCTTCTTTGGCCTGCGTCTGGAGTGATCTGGTAAATCTAAAAACTTTAAGTACTAAAAACTAAAACTGAACTAAAATATTATAAAAAACTAAATATAACTGTGTTCACAAAATAAAAAACTAAACTAAAACTAACAAAATTATTAAACTAATAAAAACGAAACTAAATTTATTGCAAATTTGAAAACGATATTAAAATAAAAACTAATTTAAAAATGCAAAACTATAATAACCTTAGTCTCCAGCAACATATCAGGTTTTGTGTTTATAGATATATATTTTAAAGATGTCTCTTCTGCTCACCAAGGCTGCATATTTGTTTAAAGTACAGCAAAAACAGTAAAATGGTGAAATATTTTTACTATTTAAAATTGCTTTCTAATTTAATAGATTTTTCAAATGTAATTCATTCCGGTGATCATACATAGGTAAATTTTCAGCATAATTACTCCAGTATTCAGTGTCACATGATCCTTCAGATATCATTCTAATATGCTGATTTGTTGATTATCAATATTTAAAACAGTTGAGTAATTTTTTTCAGGATTCTTTGCTGATGAAGATCCAAAGATCAGCATTGAGCTGAAATAACAAAGATTTTGTAACATTGACACTATCCATAGTATATTTTTATATTTGTTGGGGGAAAGAAAGTATAGAAATTACTATTTTAGTAGCAAGGATGATAAAGGCATTAAAGTTACAAAAGATTTATATTTCAGATAAATAGTGTTAATATCGACATCGGAATTATATCATATCGACCGAAATTAATAAATATATCGTGATATAAATTTAGGCCATATCGTCCAGCCCTAATGTGTATATGCGGGCAACGCCGTTCACTGGCAGTCCCTTATGAAAATGAACTATGGTTTTACTAAAGTGACCATAGTTTAACTATAGTATTTGTAGATTTCCGTGGTTACCACTACAGTAAACATATTTAAACCATGTGTAAACAAAAATATAACCTAATAACTTGCAATTAAGGCGTATTGAATGTTAAAAATGCATTTAAAAAAAGTTAAGTGGTTATCATTACCCATATTACTCTTAGTAATGTAATAATTGAATAAATTTCATAATTTAAAAGTTCAGTCTAGAGAAGTACCTATTGGAAGATATCAAACGATACTGGACTTAAACGTTCGGTATCATATCGAAAAACCAAAAAAAATAAGTGGTCCGCCATCCCATCTGTAGCAGCAGTCTTGTAGTAATTTAATCATCCTTCAGATGTTCTGAACACTAACAAAAAATAAAGACTCAAATTGTATTAGTGTGCGCTGTACAGGTCAATTCCCTTCAACTAAGGGGTATTATGATGCGATTTAAAAATGGTCCTTGATCTTTGAAGTGTTTACAAACTCTGGGTGCATACAAGAAGATATGTAAAGTTGATAAAGACTAAAGTCTCAAATCCAAAGAGAATTTCTTTATAAAAGTTAAGAGTTAACCAAGCCTACCTAAAACAGCTCGTTCTAACAAGCCCCCACATATCTACATCACGATGTGGGAAGATTTGCATAACACCGCCAAATGTTCACGCAAAGAAAGAAAGAAATTCTTGCTGTAGTATTGTTGTTGCCATGTGTTTCGTTGTGAAAGCAAAAATACTTAGTTTGGTCTTCCAAAAGAGAACGATATCCGCTTCGTCTCAATCCTAGAGCTGATCTGTGCTGGTCGCTGAGGAAATACTTTAACTTTGCGCTGTGGATCGGCTTTCACTGTGGGCGAAGCGGAGTCCAGCCTGGGGTCGTCACATGTGGTTGCCCTAAACCCACCGGCCGCTTCTTCATCGAATCTGCCGCTCACGCTAGCCCGCCGGCCTCCGCTCACTCAAGACCTCCTTGTGTGACGCTGTGCTTCGTTGTGAAATCGAAACTACTTAGTTTGGCCTTCCAAAAGAGGACACAACTAGAAATCAGTGGTTGTTGTATTTACAACACTGTTCCAGAAGAAGTTCAACCCAAATATTCAGATGTTCAGCACATTTTATGGAGGACGGTTTACTGATCCTGGGAGAGTAGACTACAGTGCTGGCTGTTCTGACTCAAAGACTGCAAGTAAGTTTTTTATATTTAAAGGATTTGCCACTGATGATTCAAAACGTGAGTTTTTAGCAGTGTAGAGTAGCACTTGTTGTTTGTAATTTCTCCGATCAAAATTGCAGACATGGTTTTATGTTTACACTGCGTGATGCAACGCGTTAAAAGAAAGTATAAGTCATTATAATCTGTAATTTTGTCCCCACTGGATGCAACGAATGGCTTGTTTATAATGGGTTTTAATGTTTTTGTCTCGTGCTCCGGCGGGGAAGCATCCAGTATGTTAAGGGGAGCGTAACATTTCCGTCACACGCTGAGGTATTCGGCCAATCACAACGCATTGGATAGCTGGGCCAATCAGAGCACACCTCGCTTTCAGAACGATGAGCTTTGTAAAAAGCGATTTTTTTTTGGATGCATTCAGGAAAGGCGGGGCATTGAGGACTTACAATAATGTACAGTATTGGAAAAAAATGTGTTTTTTTAACATTAAAGCATATCAACATATTCTGCTACACCAAATACACAAAATAACGATCTTTAAAAATCATGCCCCTTAATAGGAAAGAACGCGGACCTGACAACCTGCATACAACAGAAAGCTGCAGTAGTCAGATTTGACTGATCACAGCCAGGTCAAGATTAAGGAGAGATGACTGACAAGACCATGTTGGAGGATTTGCTGCTCAACAGATCCTTAGCTCATTGACAAATATCTTATCTTGTAAGATGTGCTCCCTTTACAGAGCGCGCATGATATCGAATGTGAACTGCAAGCGGTCATTCACAAGCGATTTCAATACCCCTCATATTGATAGCAGCTCTCTGATGCACAAAAAAATATATACAATATTAGAATATATAAAAAAAATTGCGGGGTCGGGACTGGACACAAAAATTGCGGGAGCGGGATTAAGAAAACAGTCCTACGCACGACGCGCAGGGCTCCAAGCCAAAGTGCTTCCATATGCTAGCTTTTAATGCAGAGGGTGCCTGATCATGCGTCTCTTACATGCACGCCACAGACTGTCCGGGCGCTGCACTTCCGTGCTTCAGAGTTCCATTTTTTGCATCCCGTCAACATTATGTTATCAATTAACATTTAGAAAAATTATTTTTGACATTTGAGAATCGATTCAGTATCATCCACATCGCGATGCATCCAAGAATCAAAATTTTCCCCCACCGCTACAATTCACTGCACATTCCGAGTAAAATCATAGTGGCAGTAAAACACCAACAACTTTAACCCTCTGGGGTCTGAGGGTGTTTTGGGGCCCTGAATAAGTTTTGACATGCCCTGACATTTGTGCTTTTTTCAGTTACTTATAAACATTTTATGGCTTGAAGTGTATTAATATAAACATTTGAATGGCTAAAGTTTAATAACACTGTAATCAGCATAAAGCTTTTTCCTCTTCTGAGGTAAATACAAGACTCATTCCTCTCAGCGTCTTCTTCCAAAAATGAAAAGTATTCGAGATGAACGTGTTGCTGCTTCGTTTACAGTGATGTGTCATTTATATCATAGAGTACGATTTGTAAACTAATACGTATGCTATACGAACCGTCCATTGTTTGACTTCTGCCATAGTAAACATGCTCTGTAGCCCACCTGGTACAGCATCGAACTTGCGATATGGAAAGCATCACAATAATAGAGATCAAAGACTTGTAGAAGCAGGCTAAAACAGCATGATTGCTTCAGCAAATACATTTTATCTCACATTTGCTTTTGTTAACACGATCCATTTAGTGTAGGTGTTACTTTATTTTTGCAATAGAGCATTAACCTTTTAGCACCACTCACCAGACATTTCATTTCCAAACTGCTGTGATATGTACAATAACCACCGTAATAAAACATTGCCAGATTCACATGCATCCTTTTTGGATGAAACCCGATGTGCTTTAAGCACAACTCACTGGACATTTCACTTTGAAAGTGTCACGAAACATGCAAGAAACAATGTAATTTTTGCCACAGGCACGTTTTGTGTGAGGACCATACGGCAATGAGTTTCGACTCACTGATTCTGTCTTCGACACTGAGTGCAAGATTATCAGCAAAATAATGACAGGATTTCAGCTTTTTTCCACACATACTGTATGTTCCACTCAAATGGAATAGACTACATCTAATTTTTATATTTTGCTATATATTGACAGACATGGTCAATAAGAACTGTTCTTTTATGGGAAAATAAGAGCATGAAATTTCTCCTTTTGTCTTCCACAGAAAGAATAATTGCATACAAGTGTGGAATAACATGTTCATTTTCTGGGTGAAGTATTCCTAAACCAGCACCATAGAGGTTGAAAAGGAGTCTACAAAAACAGAGAAAAAACCTTAAGTATACCAAGAAATTAAATTAAAATAATGGCTACAGGCAATGTCATCAGATTAAATGTTGTTGTTGTGTGTGTTTGTATATTGTTCCCCAAGAAATGAGGGGGAAAAAATCAATATCTAATCTTAAATATCTAGCATAACAAATCTGATGTTGGCCGATAGAAACCACTCAAGTTTTTCAACTAGAATTGTTTTAATGCTAAATTGTGCAAAAATCTAAAGATTAAGAGCATTACATTAAATGCCATGTCTTTGCATTTACTTTTCGAGACAAGTTCATGGGAATTTATTTTGAAGTTTTCACATTTTCCCCTTATTAAGCAGCCTAAAACTTTTAAGTCTGTAACTTTTAAGAGCTGTATTTTACCTTCAAAGTCTCTCCAAAAAGGCTTTAAGTCATGCCTGCCACATGATTCAGTTGATGTGGAGTGAGTTGGACCGTGGTGCTGTGTCTGAAATCGAATCATTTTAGGATATCCATGTGATGCTTACCTATTGCTTTTAAGAGGTGCATTTATGTGACTTATGAGATGGTACAATAACTGAATTTTGTCTAATTTGATGCATAAGTATGACCACTCTCCTGTTGTGTGTGTAACTGTTTTCAACATTGATAATATTAAGAAATGTTACTTGAGCACCAGATTATTTTAAATACTAAACAGTTGTTTTAAACAGTATTTTTTAAACAGTTATTTTATATACTATAATATTTCAGTATTTTTGCTCAATTATATGCAGCCTTGGTGGGATTGAAAAATCTTACCAACCCCAAACTTTTGAAGGGTAGTGTGCATATAATTTTAAAGCAATATTTTAACAAAGTTTTGATGTGGTATAATTCCTGGAATTTTCTGGCAAGTTCACACAAGAGTGATCATGGCAAAATCCTTGTATCTCAGTTAGATGGCTTTTTGCATCATCTTTTCTGAGCTGTGGTATAATTAAGGATGTACACACAGTGTGGGAAAACCTGAGTAATGCATAATCACAGTGTTTATGCACGGTGTAAATAACCTCCGTTTCAATTAGTGTTTGACCTTCAAGAAATTGGACAAGAATCCCGCAGCTACCCTAAAGGTTTTTTATTAGATCTGCCATATTTCACCTTCAGGGTGTCAGGGTCAAGAATTTACAATTCTTGACATTACAATACTTTCTCCTTACTCAATTTAATATGCAGAGACGACTAAAAAAAAACAACTTAAATTAACCTTAGCTTTTTTCCTCCAGGTTTTTTTTTTTTAAACATTCTGACCAGTCTGACACAGCGATGCTTTGGTCTAGGGTGGAACTATCTGTTTGTCAGACCAATAGCAATTTAGAAATTTTCAGTTTGATGACATTGGTGGCACATAAGTTACACACTTCACCTTTACATGAAACACATAGACATTCAGAAAAAGAGAGGGTGTTCAGAAAGACCTACAAACACTTTTTGTCAACTAGGATGTTCTTTGCTCTAGTCCATCAGCAGAATAGAGTTGAACCAAAAGAGACCTGTGCATTTTTCAAAGCCAGGGTTTAGTACAGCATCAGAAAAGCAGATCACTTATGGCATTTCTGTTTCTTTATTGCAGAGTCAAAATAAAGAAACCCATCACCACCCAATGCTGCTTTATGCTTCTAGCCTTTCATCTCACTTCTGTCACCTCTAGCTGACCTGGCTTGCTCTCTCTTTATTGCCCCCCGAGGGCTCATAAATAAAGAAGACACATCGACAGCCCAATGCAACTGCTATTTAATGATCTTCTAGCCTTTTCTACTCAGGCTTCTGTCACCTCTAGCGCCTGACCTGGCCTTGGACATGCTCTATCTCTAACTAATTTGCACATTCCTGTGACAGGACATCTTTGTTTTACTGTCCGATTGATCGCCCTTTGTGAGACCAGGATTTGCCATGGGCAGCGTAGCACCACTTGCACCGACCCACATACATTGCTGCCTATGCCTCATTGGATTTCTATTACCGTAATTTGAATTTGAAATGGTATATAACCTTCATATACTGACTGGCGATCAGGACATGTTTAATGTTTATAACTTGCCAGAAAGCGAACAGATTTTTGTTCATATTCCATTGGAGAGCATTGTCGCTGCAGCTGGAAATTGGCCTTTATGTTGAAATCTTAATTTTTTGTCTGTTTTTCTTCGTCTCATTATCAACGTTCTTAATACAAGTATTAAACTGTGAAGCCTTTTAGCCGACTGGCGTCAATAGAATTGCCCCAATAGGAGGCTGTAAGGATGCTGCAATTTTTTTTAGTTACTACTTGTTTGTAAAATGGCACAGCTTTTTTAATATCTGAAAGTACACTCTTAACATAAGTCAGTCAAGCATTATAATATGATATTAGGATAATCAAGTATTATTTAACGCGAATCACTTAACTTTAGTAACTCATAAAATACAAAATTTTGCGGATACTCATGTGGATGAATATATGCGCATATGTTGTCGTGCCACCTATGTTTCTAACAAAAGATAACGGCCCCCTATTGCGTGGCGATGCTTATAGATATCTGTTGCGTCACTTCAGTGTTTCGTGTAAAAAGAAATAACATATCACATGACTTCGACTTCTCACTAATCAAAGAATGTCAATAACTCATCTACCCAGCGATTAATGCAGCTGCTGGCCTCGCCTGCGATGAATATTCAATTCACCATGCACGTGCCGGCTCAATAGACATTTCACTCGAATTGCCCATTTGCACCCGGGCAACATGGCGATTAGAGAGCAACAGCCCAATATTGAGGCATCTGGCCCGATTATGTGCATTAGATTCCGACTCCTTCTACCGAGAAACGAAACCAGCCCCCAGCTATCCCTTATGGTGGTATAGACACCCTTTTTCTTAAGAAGCCATGAAGATTCAATGCAACTACCTTTATTTTCGAAGTGAAAAATACCCCACCCAAAGAATTCATTATACATGTGACGAACGACACTATACAATTCTGCAAGGTATGCTAAGACTCTTTCGATATCTCGGTCAGTATACTCCGGACTCTCTCTCTCTCCTCTCTTCTGCTCAATGATCTTTACTGCTCTCTACTCTCTCTCTACACTCTCGTCCTATTTGCATGGCGTTGTGATGCTTAGAAACACATGCCCCGCTTCTCACTCAGCCTAAAGACGTGCGTCACCGCGCACGTCTGGTGAGCGCCTCTACACACTTAGAAGCTTTCGTTGCCCCAGTACTCAACCCTGTCAAATACAGTTTCGTAGGCCCTCGGGAGATCCTTTCAGATGCAATACAACGTTGAAAAAAAAAGCACAGATCGCTATTGACAGAGAGCTGATACTCCTGATGCCCCCGCTCCGTCAGCAAGATGCCTTCTGTGCGCAAGTATTAAATATATCTGTATACATCAACATTTTATACTTAGCCTCACAGCTCAAATACACTGGACGAGTAAATCTAAGAATGTTAAGGGGTGTATTTCTATCTGGCTCTATATAGTAGGTGGTTCCGAGATCCATAGGGCTGCTCGTGAAGACGTCTCTTCCCGACGCAATGCCTAGATATCGTCAACTGTGTTCGTCATCTCACTAAATTACAGATAGTTACGACATGCGAGACATTTTACGTGAATGCTCAGCCGTAGTTATAGCCATTTTGTATAGAGCCCCCTTAGTCAGATCACGTCCAATAGATGTGCAGGTCTAACAGCTTATTGACGAGAGTCTTTAGACAACGATGGTCTTACCAATCACAACAAACACAAGAGATTTAATCAAGAGACAGATTTTTAAGAGAGCTGACACCAAATAATCCCGCATAAGATAATTCTGTATCTTGTAACTGTCGCATAGAGATAATATACACAGATTTTTCTTTGCCCGAAAGCCCTTAACTCTATTAGTCTGTAGCATGGGAGGAGACCGCCCCTCCATAGCCAAGTTAGTCAATTCAAGTTTTTTGTGTTGTGTTTCCGCCGCAGCGCTTGTTTTCATGTCAGCGGATTGAAAGCCATCCCCAATATATGTGTATTTTAGCCCGCCGGAACCAATGCGATTTTACCAGCCGCAGGGCCCCCTGCAATAGTTCCCGACGGTTATGCGTGTGGCGCTTATGTAGTTTTTTAGAGCGACTAGTTATATTCGTCATGTAGTCCAAGTAGAGGACGACTGGTTCGACTGAAAAATAACTCGTTAATAAATGCGCCAACTACACCATAGCCACACGAAAGTGCATGAAAAATGAACATTGGCCACGCATACAACCTCTGTATTAAAGATGGTAAAATATATCACATTAGTCTTAATGCGGCTGTTTGCCCCATACCAAGATATATACATATCGAAAATAAAACTAGTTCAAGTTTTGTATAGCCGTCCCCAAGCTAGATTGATAGATGAACAATACCCATGTACTCGATCGATAATCTTAATCTATTGCACCCGCGCACCCCACATTACGCCCTCCCCTCTTGATTTCTAGCAAACTAGCAGCAAGTATAGAGGTGTTAAAAAAAACTTCATAAAAAGTCCCCACTTTCACCGAGACGCAAACCTGCAGTAAAATCGATGTAAACAGGAGGTATCTCTTTATTGTTTAGCCCCCCAAAATGGCCAAGATATGCGAGAGCGTGCACTGGATTTGATATATAAGACGATGTATACTTTAATTCACTGTGTTTTATTAGAAGAAAAGACCGAACGGTGAAAACGGGCGTCCCGAAGAACCTGCCCGGACAACTGACACTCTCGGCTGAAGAGAATCTTATGCGTGCGCCAGAGACGGGATGGCTACTACTCCGGGCTCAACGCCAAAACGGGTTCTAAAAGGACCACTGCAAAGAAATAGGAACGCCTACGGGTTAGAAGTTAAGGACTCTAACTTTTGAGCACGTCATAGGCCCTAGCGCCCACCGTAACGACGGACACCAAAGACATGCAAAAATATTGGCTAAGCAACTCACCCGGGGCACTCGCGGCCCAGATCAGTGATTATTCATGGGTATAGCCTGAGTCCCTGCAAACAGTAAAGAGTTGAAACTGAAATTCACAGTGTGTACTAACGAATGCTAGTTAAACAGATGACCCGTCCAGCACAGTAGCTCAGCTCATTAAATAGTTGGCACCTATCTGCACTGCTAACACCATGAATTTTTAACTCTGCCATCCTGCCGACCTGGGGCCGTAAATATTAATCAAACAACAAAAAAGAATCAAATTCACAAAAATCACACAAACTAGCTCTGGGTTTTATCATACTTCTGTTTCTTTTGTTAAATAAATTATAGAAGGCGTGACAACGACTTTATGTCAGCACTTTCCCTAAGCAAACAAAAAAGCGTTTAATTCGTTCACGTGTGACAAATATAGGTGCCTCATGCTTTTGATGTTTTAAGCTATACTTATAGATGGGATCATTCTGAACGAGCCTGTTTAGTCAGCCTATGAGATCACCTTGCATATAAAGTACAAAACAAGTTCAGACGCACAGTTGTTTCACTAAGTGCTTACCCCACTCCCGCCATTCACACACGCACCTTGTCTTCTCGATTCCTTATCTTTTGATGTCTATGCTATTTGATCCGTTGAACTCCCCTTTTCTTATAACTGCCGTATGACCATGTTAATTATTTTCACAATGTCTAATCGAGTGTGGTGCAGGACCTTTTTGTTTGAAATCGTATGGTCTCTACAATGTTAGATGTCAGCCTATAGACAAACTTGATATTACAGCGAAGACGATTCATATATCTGTCGCATATGTATAGTACTATCTTTACATAAATCACCGATATAAAGTTTTGAAGTCATATCGGCACCCTCCGCTAACGCGTAAGCCTTAATATAGCGTGACCCATCTATCAAATTGGCCAAAATAGAGCGTGATATATACAAAAGATTCTTTGCCATAAATCGAGCCAGCCTCTAACTTTTGTATCTGCATGTTATTTAAATGAGGTGAATAAGAGTGCTAGTGACCGCGTTCCTATACTTACGGGCAGCAGGTGTCACACTCAACCTTATGCACGTGTGTCTCTCTTCTCAACCTCTGCGGACCTTCGTGTGTAAGCGTGCGGTAAAGCAGCGCAAGCAGGACATTTGCCACCCCCGACAAAGCCACTGACTGAGCAGCTAAGAGCGCCGCGGGGAGACTACAAATGCTTTATAAAAGCTGTAAGGGGGTCATCCAATAGAGTGCAGGGTGCTTCAGAAATTTGTTTTAATTATGCTGCGCAGTATTGACGTAAGTACCTACACTTCACGGATTCGCCGATAGAACATCCTATTAACAGCTTCCTAAGTCAGCGTCGTAAATAGTATATATCAAGGATAACGTCGTATATTATGTGGATGTGGAGACCACGGAACAGGCTGTCAGGTTACAAGCAATCAAAACGCTACGTTACTTTCTTGGCGACATCTTTAATGGGACTTATCCTGTCCCGGCCTGTAAACCGCGGTTGAGTTATGTAAGTTTAGCACAGACCGTGCTGCGACACCGGCTAGATATATCAAGCGGTGTATAGATCTGCCGCCCGAGAACGAAGGGATCTTAAAAGAGCCCCAAAGAAGTGTTCCATCATTAAGCCTTGACGCAGGACGGACTATGTAACCGAGCGTAATCTCTGTCCAGATACATAGAATGCGATGAAACGCTGCAAACAAACCATCACACAAAACAATCTTAGAATCCTATGCCCAAGTAGTGATAGTTGTGTGTCAATTAGTATATCATTTTATAAGGTATAGTTCTTCACCTTGTGCGATCGAGTCCACCATGAGTGCCTGGTGCCACGCAGCAAGACGGACGTGTATTACCCTTGGTACTACAGATTAAAGTGCCCCGAGTTTCTGTCGCTCTTAACGACACTTATTACCACAGAACAAGTACCCACCCGCGCATGTGCATATTTTGCCATTGTTCGCGTGGATATTTTACGGTAATGTGCAAATCTCCAAGTATGTTATCATAATCTCATCTCCAAGACACACACTCTGACTCCGGCTCAGGTTTCAAAATCATGAGCTGAGTATGACCAGCCTTTGATGAGTCTACTCGTACACGCCGATTGGCCGAACTAAAAACTTCGACTTTCTACCACTATGTCTTACCAATGTTGCCGAAAGTCTATCGGTAAAGTAAAAACCTGGCAAATTCTATCCGAAATATTGAATAAAACTTGTGAATAAGTTTGAAAACAAATATAGGTTTTTTGTTTGAGTTACATAAATAAAATATGCGGAGATTAGCCTATACGTGCAATACGATAAGCGACTATTAGCTAACCTGGACACGATAAATGGAAGAAAACTTAGCGGAATATCTGGACTACCTGTTTTTGAAACTAGCCCTGCCCCCTTGGGACGATTTACCGTCGGTTTTGCTCCCTGTCCCTCATATATACATACTACAAAATTGTTTAGCATGTCTCTGAACATACACAGGCAGACAATCTGCTCGATTTTCAGCTGGAAACAAGTGTTGTGCTCTAGGTCCTATGAAACTCATGTTAATTGATCTAAAAATGAAATCAAATCGTCCTCACCCATGTCTCCTCAGTTTAGGTTTTGGCTTCGCACGTGCAATTGTGAGGTTGGAAACTCCTCTGGTTGTGTCTGCACGATCCTGGGGAGGGAATAATGAGCATTGCAAAGCTAGCTAGTACAGAATTGCCCAGATTTGTCTGTGGCAGCATGTGATTTATCTATCTGCGACTGTCATAAGCTGTGGTAATGCTTTTCCTCTTATTGACCCACACAAGGGGACTAATGTGACGCTCGCATTAGCTGTCCGGCTGAGACGTACCAGTAGTATACCCACAGAATGATGGGCTGTGTGGCGGGACTTAAAGGTGTGTGATTTATGATATATTAACGTTCACTAGTAAATTCCTAGTCTAATCAGACAAACGAGGGAATGTGTTCTTCCAATCGTTTGCTGTGTTTTAAACCCTTTTGGTTGTAGCAATTCACTCCTGGACGCGCTTACACATGTGCACTAAAAAAAGTGCTGGAAGCCAGGCGGGCCTCATGTGGGTAGACGTGCTGGACATAAAAGTATGGATGTAGCAGATTGTGCCGTATATACGGATTTTTATAGGTTTATTCTCACACGCACAAAAGCGACGATATGATAACAACAAACAGGTATTAAGAAGGACCTGAACATGTTCGTTAAATGGCGCTAGAAGCGTTAAAGCTCTACATTTAAAAAAATTAACCACCTTACAACTAAACCCTAAACCTTAACCAAATAATGTTCAATCAAAAATCAAAATTGAGCACTAAATCAACTGCTTTTGTTGATTTCTGCTGGACAGTGGTAGCTGCTGCTACAAGTTTTTGATCTGTTTTATCATGACTTGTGTTTCACTGGACTTGTAGCCAAGTGTTCCGTATCACAAATGCAGTACCTTATCATGTCAGAAAAGCCAGTTGGTTATGTGAAGCAAACGTCAAAAAAATCTGCAATGCAAAAAGTGCAGTGTTCCACACTAGTCTTGGATCCTGATTCATCGATCCATTGTGATTGTAATAAATGTGCAAGAGCAGTGCTGTTCCAGGACTGATGCTATCTGAGCAGTTTACTATATCGGAAAAGACAACAAACCCTACACACACACACACCACCCCACAATAGCACACCACCATCCAAAACACCCACCACAGCACACACACACACAAACATACACAACGACACCACCAGGTTGGTTTTTTGTGAAGAGTGGGGACATCCTATAGGCGTAATGGTTTTTCTACTGTACAAGACCGTATATTCTATTGCCCTACACTAACAACCCTAGCCCTAAACCTACCCCTTACCAGAAACTTTGTGCTATTTCAGATTTTCAATACACTCCATTCTGGGTGATTTATAAGCGTTTTGAAAAGTGGGTACATGGGGTAATGTCCTGAAAGTCACCTTCTCCTTGTAACACGTGTCATACCTTTGTCATTATACAAATGTATGTCCTCATTTGTCACAAAAATGCACACACACACACACACACACACACACACACACACACACACATACATACATACATATACACAAGATTGTGCCATCAAACTCTTTAGACGGGTTTCCATTATTTCTGTCTGTCTCAGTCTCTTTGTCTTTCATTTCTCAGTCTCATTTTATGTATTGTTCAGTTTCATGCAGTCTTCCTCACCTGTCTTTATAGTTTATGCCTGAACATTTTGAAAAATGCATTATGATGAAAAGAGTGCCCATCTTCAGTGTTGTTTATGGTTGAACCTTTATCTTATCCTGTATCTCACCCCAAATATAGACCCTTTAGATTAAATTATAGTAATGCCATATAACATCATTGGATTATTATAATAGTCATTTTCAGTTGAGATGACTCTTCCGTCATTGATGGTTACCTGTAAAAAGAACATTTGTTATTGAACAAATTTCATCATTTAGAACACAAAAATATTGCAATAATGTCCTTCTTTCTTTTAATGCTGCTTTATAGAAATTTGCTCATACTTAACCCTGTCCAAATTGCACACAATATGGGTCTATTGTGGGCTAATATAGTCAGTATTTTGGATGATGAACAGTCTAATCTGAAATTAAATTATGTGGGCAAAATCACACAGTCCTGAAATTGTTAGGAATTCTTCAGAGTGTCCCAGCCCAGTTCAATTAAGTGGCTTACAATAATGAGGAGGTTGTTTCATAGTTTAGCTGTTCACATTTCATTAGCACAATCACTGTAACATTGACAAAGATCAAGCATATAAGTGTATAATGAATTTACTCATCATGTAGTAGACATTTTTATTCAGAGCAACTTACAAATGAGGAACATCAATATTCCCAATAATACAAATTTCAGGAGTAAGCTAGAGCAGTCCAAAAACTAAAACGTAATAGTTTTAGTAAAATTTATACATTTATTTGTTTGACATTTTCCTCCAGATTGTGGCTTTGGTTAATGTCAAGAATTATTCACTCATATTGAATAATGGTAGGAGACTATATTGGCGTGATAGTAGTACACAACATTAAAAGGAGGTTCACCAAATAATTCAAATTTTCTCATTACTTACTCGCCTACGTGTCATTCCAAACCTGTATGATTTTCATTCTTCTGTGAAACACAAAACAAGATTTTTGAAAATGTTCTGTTTTTTTTTTCGTCCATACAGTAAAGTCGTTGGATACAAGTTGTTTGAACCCCAATGACATTCTTTTAAATACTGCTACAACAAGGGAAAACAAATCGAAATCTTATCCCGTTTAATAGACGGTTCACACTGCAGGAGTTTTAGGCTAATTTATCCCAGAATTTTCCCTCCCGAGAATCTGAGAAAATGTTCAACACCAGTCTTGGATCATGATCCATCAATCGTGATTTTAATCTAAAGAAGCTAAAATCCCCAGTACTCTTTTGGAAATGGTGTTTCAGCCCCCACCCTACTTTTGTTATTTCATATTCAATGTAAATTACACTGAAAAAAAAGTTTCATTCATCCAATTAAAAAAATGTAGTGTAATGATTCACATCTATATTTTTTACTTGAGCCATTGAAAAATAAATAACTTGCCCTAAGGGCAAGGGATGAATGAAACATTTTTTTCAGTGCAAGCGCAAATCTAAAACAGCTTTTTTCTGGGGTGTTAAAGTGTCGCTCTCGAGAGTTTGTTGGTAAACCGTAATTTAATCTATACAAATCAAAGTTATATGGGATATGGTGTCAGTTCTGCTCTTTCTGACTGCTGTTACTGCTGTTTACTACTATGCCATTTAGTTGGCACTTTTATCCAAAGCATCTTGCAGTACATATGTCACGAATCCGGTCCATGAACTTCCATCTGCTAGCCATCAGAGGTCACCCTTTCCAATTTCATTGACTCTCGCACTACACACTGTTCCACATCACCCCGGACTACATTTCCCAACATGCATTACTGATTGCACTCAGCACAAATTGCACACACCTGTTTACACTGATAGCACCCAGCTGTTTCATATCACTCCCTCACTATTTAACACTCACTCTGATCCCTTCCCTCTGCCGAGTATTGTTTAGCGCCTATCTCTTGATAGCTACTCTACAGAGCCCTCGTTAGCCTCCTAGCCTAGCTTAGTCTTGCCTTATTCCTGTTTCTGCGGTATCTGATCTTTGTCTGTTTTCCTGGATTTCTCCCTTTAGTCTTGTCCCTTTTTGATTCTGTTTGCCATTCATCGACCTACGCTAGCCCTAGGACAATTCTTGTGTCTTGCCCGCCATATACCTGTTTGACCCTTGCCTGTTTTTGACCATGTCTTTGAATAAAGCTTTGCATTTGGATCCGCACGTCTCACGTCTTGTCAGCCCCGTAACAGAATACTCGGCCACACAAAGATCCAGCGGCTTTTCAAGTGGACATGGGCCAGGTATAGACACTGCAATGGCTGTTTGGTAGTCCCTCGAGCAGGGCACCACGCTCGCTCGAGGCTTAAGTTCATAGAGTATCTCGAACATTGCTATTGCTCTGATTTCCCGGATTATTGTTGTATAGACTTTTTTATGCGAGGCATTAATCAGGCCGGTTAAGGTCAAACGCTCATTCGAGAGGGTCAGCGTTCGGCACTCATTCATGGTTATGGACTATGGCTTTGTTGACTGTGTCATCATTCACTGTGGGGTATCGCGGGAAGCAAACCCTACCACTCACTTCTGTAAGGCCCCCGACACTAGATTGCGTTCAACAAGATGGTGCGCACGACCAGAGGAGCCTTGATCACAAAAATGGCGGACCCAACAGCGCCCCATCAAGTCACAAATGATATTCACGAGTAGGGCAAGTAACGCACAGTTCATTTTCAGGAGTCTAGTCAAGTCACAGCTGATAGTTATGAGTCTAGTCAAGTCACCACTGATAGTCATGAGTCAAGTCTAGGCACAGTTGATCGTCATGAATCAAGTCAAATCACAGCTGATCTTCATGAGTCAAGTCATGTCACCACTGATCTTCATGAGTCAAGTCAAGTTACAGTTCCTAATCATGAGTCAAGTCAGGTCACTGCTAAGCTTCAGGAGTCAAGTCGCGAGAGATTCATGAATTCTAGTTCAAGTCACAATAATCTTCAGAGTCAAGTCAGTGATTTCAGGAGGCCTACTACACACTGTTGCATATCACCACGGACTACATATCCCATCATTCATTGTCTGATTGCACACTCAGAACGGATGCCACACAGCTGTTAACACTGATTGCACCCAGATGTTTCATATCACTCCCTCACTATTTAACAATCACTCTGATCCCTTCCCTCTGCCGAGTATGTTTCAGAGCCAATACTCTTGATAGCTACTCTACAGAGCCAGTTCTAGTTTTCATAGTCTAGTCATAGTCTTGCCTTACCTGTTTTCTCGGTTCCTGATCTTTGCCTGGTTTCCTGGATTTCTCCCTTTAGTCTTGTCCCTTCTGATTCTGTTTGCTGTTCACCGACCTACGCTAGCCCTAGGACTATTCTTGTGTCTTGCCCGCCATATACCTGTTTGACCCTGCCTGTGTTTCTGACCTCTCCCACGCTTTTAAATAAAGCTTTGCATATGGATCCGCACGTCTCACGTCTCGTCAGCCCCGTAACAACATAGATGACAGCCTTGGGTTAAGTGTCTTTCTCAAGGGCACAGTGGAGATAGTTTATTGATCGTCCCTTTTGGGGTTTGACTCTACAACCTTTCAGTTACCAGCTCAGCATTGACTTCCAGTATAAGTGCACAATGTTTACACACCTAAAGCCTCCAACAGAAGTTTATCAAGTATGTAATTATTTTCCACTAGGCATAGTCTATAATTAATCTAATTACCACTCTAATTAATTTAAATTTAATCAGACCTATTAATTTCCTCAAGGAAATAAAGCTTTTCTAACTAAATTGGTATTCAGTTTGTGAGATATTACATGCTATTTAAGTAATTCATCACCTTAGAAAATCGGTATTATAAAAGAACCCCTAGCAGAAAGTACATCAAAGGGCTTTTATAATGCAATATATTCCAGGTTTGTCCTTTGACAATATGATTACTTTCATCTATGGATATAGTTATGAGTTTGTATCAAGACTGTTTTATGTAATATGGTAATTTTAATCTCCATCCTGACTTTGCACCCTATACTAATATTACTATATATATATATATACAGTGCGGGCAAAAAGTATTTAGTCAGCCACCAATTGTGCAAGTTCTCCACTTAAAAAGATGAGAGAGGGCTGTAATTTTCATCATAGGTATACCTCATGAGAGACAAAATGAGAGAAAAAAAAATCCATAAAATCACATTGTAGGAATTTTAAAGAATTAATTGGTAAATTACTCAGTAAAATAAGTATTTGGTCACCAACAAACAAGCAAAATTTCTGGCTCTCACAGACCTGTAACAAACTTATTTAAGAGGCTCCTCTGTCCTCCACTCGGTACCTGTAAGTAATGGCATCGTTTGAACTCAGTTACAGTATAAAAGACACCGGTCCAACAACCCAAACAGCCACACTCCACATCCACTTATGTCCAAGACAAGAGGAAATCAACTGGGGAAAATTATTAGAAAATGGAAGACATACAAGGACACTGATAATCTCCCTCGATCTGGGGATCCATGCAAGATCTCACCCCGTGGGGTCAAAATGATCACAAGAACTGTTAGCAAAAATCCCAGAACCACACGGGGACCTAGTGAATGACCTGCAGAGAGCTGGACCAAAGTTATACAAAGGCTACCATCAGTAACACACTGCTCCGCCAGGGACTCAAATCCTGCAGTGTCAGACGTGTCCCCCTGCTTAAGCCAGACATGTCCAGGCCCGTCTGAAGTTTGATAGAGAGCATTTGGATGATACAGAAGAGGATTGGGAGAATGTCATAATATCAGATGAAACCAAAATAGAACTTTTAGGTAAAAACTCAACTTGTCGTGTTTGAAGGAGAAAGAATACTGAGTTGCATCCAAAGAACACCATAACTACTGAGAAGCATGGGGGTGGAAACATCATGCATTGGGACTGTTTTTCTGCAAAGGGACCAGAACAACTGATCCGTGTAAACGAAAGAATGAATGGGGCCATGTATCGTGAGATTTTGACTGAAAACCTCCTTCCATCAGCAAGGGAATTGAAGATGAAACGTGGCTGGGTCTATCAGCATGACAATGATCCCAAACACAACGCCCGGTGTGTTCTTTTTCTAGTGTTATGCGGTGCATACGAAGGAGTTGGCTTCGTCAGAAGCACATTTCAAGGTCATGGAGTGGGCATAGACAGTATCAGATCTCAACCCCCAATAGAAAGTCTTGTTTGGTCGGAGTTGAAAATCCGTGTCCTTGCCCAAGCGACAGCCAAAACTAGGCTATAGAGGAGCTCTGCATGGAGGAACTGATAATGGGCCAAAATACCAGCAAACAGTGTGTGAAAACCTTGTGAAGACTACAGAAAACGTTTGACCTCTGTCATTGCCATCAAAGGGTATATAACAAAGTATTGAGATGAAATTTGTTATTGACCAAATACTTATTTTACAACATAATTTGCAAATAAATTCTTTAAAAAAGCCGTACAATGTGATTTTCTGGTATTTTTTTCTCTTTTGTCTCTAATAGTTGAGGCCTTCACCCCTCCCCACCTATAATGAAAATTTATCAGGCATCCTCATCTTGTTAAGTGGGAGAAACTTGCACCATTGGTGTGTGTAATGAATTTTTCACCCACTTAGCGATAGCCTATTATATATATCAGATATATCTCTCGATAGACTACATGCCCCTCATATATATACTCTAGCCCTCCCTCCCCCCTATATCTATATATAGATATATATGAGAGCTTTAATACACAAGGCTGAATTTACGGGGTCGCGTACTGCCAAGGAAAATGGCAGTAATTTTGGTTTTCTATATATTCTGGACGCACTGTACACAAGAGAAAGGACCTATGGCTACATGTGTTGGAAGGTCGAGTTATGGTTTTTTTTGTAATTTCTTATCGCCAGCTTCCTGTGAGACCGCCACAAACATCTAAGATACGAAAATGTCTCTACAGTGGTGTGCAAACATGTAAACTAGAAAATTATATAGATGTTGCAGTCTGAGTGATCAGAGTTAAAAAGTTAAGTTTTGGATTTGGTTTTTTTTTTTTTTTTTTTTCTTATTAGGTCGCCTGAAATAGACACTAAATGTGGGAAATGGCTTAATTGCAGTGGTATAAGATTCATGATTACAACAAAAAAAATTAGACCTATTTTCTAGTTGGATAGATGTTCGTGCTCACATCAAAGGAATGGATTCGGGAATGGATTGCAGTTCGTGATTGTAGATGCATTAAATTATCTTTTCATGTTTTGAATTGCTCAATCACAATAGCTTTGGCAAATGTAGCTGGATCTTGCATTCAGTTATTAGTTAAGTAGCATACTGTTGTCTATTTATAGAGGTGCAATAGCTTTTTTTTTTTTTTCTAAGGGATCTTGAACAATGAAGTGAGCTTCTTTACTTGTTTTTCATGCAGCGTGAATCATCCTACTGTGAACGAGCAGACAGACATATGTACTGAAGGGTTTTAACTTCATTTAGGTCCATGAGTACATTTAGGCTGATTGTCAGAGACCTCATATTGAGTTATTTCCTTTTTTGTGCTATTCAAATATATATTGTGAACATTGCTTCTACATAAGCATTCTGCCCATTTATACAAGTGGATTATAAATGCCACTTGGGATGTAACCATTACCGATTTGACAATAAATCATGATAAAATTCCACACGGTTAGTACCATTTCATCTTTTAATTATCATTAAAACAGAATTAGATTACCGCGATTTGAACGACTGGCGATAAATAAATACTGTCCAGCATAAAGCACAGTTTTAAGTAACAGTCTCACGTGCGCACAGCATGCAGAGTAGTTTCGTTTCGAGTGAAAACAGGGCGGAAAAGCTGGAAGGTTTTAAAAGAGTGCTAAGGGAACTATACAAATGAAAATATGAATGAATTAATTATATGAATGTACCTCTGAAGGTTCTGACTGTCTTCAGAAACGATTTGATGGCATTTTGTTTTCATCTTCGCTCCATGTAATACCTAAAGGAAGTTTTCTTAAATCGCAATACTGCTTTGTCCACGGAGGATACAGGAAACAGCTGTAATTAGCAGCTTTTCCATAAGTGCCACCTGCTGTCAGCGAGTGGATTTACAGAGAGTTATATTTACATTCAGCCTGTGTGTAGTTTCTGTCTGGCCAAAAACTGACCGAATTTGCATACCCTGCTGCAAATTTTGACCGGTTGATGAAAAACAAGCTTATGTGGATTCTACACATTTAAGTATCTAAAATTATTTATGGAGCAGATAAAATACAAATAATAATTTATTAATCAACTATCTTTTTTATCATTTTGATTTATATCTTTTCTTTATTTAAAGGCTGAAATGTGAGGTTTACCTTTTTATTAAACTTTTCAAAGCTTTATTTGAACATTTATATTAGATATTTCAACATTATTAAACTGTTGTCAGTCAAGTTGTAATTTGTTGTTTGTTGATTTTTAAATATAAAACTTGAAGTGATTTATGTGTCGGTACTTTTTGAACAGCTCCAGCACATTTTAACAATATCGTGATAATACTGATAATTTTGGTCACTATAATCTTTATAAGAAATTTTCATACCGTTACATCCCTAAATGCCACTTGCGGCAAAGGGGGAACAAAACAATAATTTGGGCTATAATAAAATAATCAATTAGGGCTGTGTTCTCGAATCAGTTATAGCATCTTAAAATAAAGTTGGGTTTAATTAATATATGTGTACAGTAGGGCGGCCGCACTAATCGAATGCGAT
The DNA here is from genome assembly GCA_018155175.1 of Sinocyclocheilus anophthalmus. Classification (NCBI taxonomy): domain Eukaryota; kingdom Metazoa; phylum Chordata; class Actinopteri; order Cypriniformes; family Cyprinidae; genus Sinocyclocheilus; species Sinocyclocheilus anophthalmus. Next base: position 118,116 of record JADLZN010005189.1, on the reverse strand, counting down.
TTTCATGCATATCTCGTCAGTAAAGCCGGCTCTGTGATTAATAGTAAATCTCCATCATGTGCTTTTCAGATGGAGCAGCATTTATTACACAGAGCCGTAGTTCACTGACAAGCTAGGCAATATCGCGTTCATAATCGAATGCGATTCATCTGCAATTATGAACGCGATATTCCATCTGAAAACACACAGCCCTAGTGTACAGTGTATATTTATGTCTTTACACACACGTACATGCATAAATGTAAGAAATATTTACATGTGTATATATTCATAATTATATATGATTTATATTATATATAAATATATATTACATATATATTACATTTTTTCTTAAATATATACATGCATGTGTGTGTGTTTATATATACATGATAAATATACACAGTATACACACACATAGATTATGTAAACAATCTTTTAGTTGGGGATGTGATTAATCGATTTGACTAATTTATATATAATCTATATATTACATGTATTCTTATCCACATATACACGTGAGACCTGCACTTCCTAGAGACTGGATGCAACGAGTGATCTAAATATTATAATAAATATGAATTAATAATAAAATAATGTTAAAAAAGCTGAATATTGAGGAAAATCGCCTCCATTAAGTTTCCAAATGAATCACTTACAAATGCATTTGCTAATGTATAATACATTTTTGATATATTTACGGTAGGAAATTTACTAAATATCTTAATGTAACATGATCTTTACTTAATGTCCTAATGATTTTTGGCATAAAAGAAAAATCGATAATTTTGACCCATACAATGTATTTTTGGCTATTGCTACAAATATACCCGTGCTACTTATGACTGGTTTTGTGGTCCAGGGTCACATATAAATATACACAGTACACACACACATATTATGTAAACACAAACTTTTATTTTGGATGCAATAAATTGATTTGAGAGCCCTATAATGTTATGAAAATTAATTTTTTAATATCCATTTGCATTAAAATGGATATTTCAGTCCAGTTCACTTGGTAAAGCAATTGTGTGAAACTACATTTTTATTTATTTATTTATTTTTCCCACGTCTTGTCTTACTTAGGGTACCACATAATCCAGGACTGCCATTAGTGCCCCGTCAGATTTATTTAAAAAAAATTATGTAATCAATTCTAAGAATAGAATAATCAGCATTTACCATGCAGACAATGGAGGTTGATCAATATTTATGGTTGGAAAATACAATCTGTTTTTGGTGTTCATTATGCCATATACAATTTAATTATACTGAAAGAATTCCTTTTTTCATGCAGGTTTTAATAAACTCACCTAGTTGAAATACTGAAATTTAAGTACAGTGGAATCGATAACATGAATGTTTTTTGTGCCTGTGGAATTTTCATCCAGAGGACTCCCTGTCTGCAGTTCAGGGTTGAAGCCTGATTAATTCCATTCTGCTTCCTTGGAATTACGGCTCAACTTAACTTGACTCAGTTGACACATGAAATCAATTATTCTAACTGGGTCAGGCATTAATGTAGCCCCTACCTCTGTTTCTATCCTCCCTCTTTCTCAGCACTCTAGACTTATTAGCTTTGGCTTTAAAAGAACAATAATGGAGTTGGGCCTCTTAGAATATTAAGGTTCAGGCTGATTTTGTTTCCTTCTCAGGCTGAATCTTTGAAACTGTTTACAGTCAGAATCGTCTGTTTTGTGCTCCCTAAGGTTGCTCAGTGGAGGATGGTTGTTTGGCTTTGCTGACCTCAGTTTTAACAAGCATTTGGAACTGGTTTAATAGATGGAAAGGTTGTGTCTGGTTCTTGGAAGCTTGTATCCAACAGCTCCCAAAATTCATTCTGTTGCGGTCTCTGTGGCTGGTTTTAAGGCTCTTATCTGCCCATGGCAGAACATTGGCATTGAGAATGTGGTGGAAATGTGGCTTAGAGTACTTTTAGGGTTAAAGGGCTTTACCTCGGCCAGCATCCCTTTAGACTCAGAATGCTGTTAGAAGAAGAACATGTTTTCCATTTAAGACTTTGTAAAATTATGGAGGATTCTAACAACAAAGCCTTTGCCCATGTCTTTAACCCTGTTTTCCATGCGTGGTGCAAGTTTGGCTTGTCTTCACATCACTGCTTTTAAAAGAAGCATGTGGCGAGTCCATCATTCACTGAATCCATTAGTTTCCTTTTAGTGTTTGCAGGAAGCCTTGTCCATTGAAAAGGGCTGAAGGACAATTTCCTACTGTCCTAAATGTCACTCACATTTCCCTCCCCTCCGTAAGTATTGAAATTTTGATGTGCTGACATCTTCAAGTATTATTAAAAAGGCTCTTGAACATTGTTTGCGCAGCCCTCAAACTATTTCATGGGAAGCAAATGAAGACAAAATGCTTGTCATATCTTGTGGGTCTTTTTTTGCTGATGACAGCAGAAAGATCAATCTCTCTGGAACAGTCCTCAGGACAGCACCTGTGTCATAGTTCATACTCTCAGCCTTCACTCCTTTCGGTTTTTGCACCTCCTTGACTTTCTTTTTCATACATGCCTTTAAAGGTGCGCTCAGCAGGCCTGCAGCAAAACGATTTTCTGTGCAAATCATTTGCAAACCATTCTCCGTTCAAGAAGGGACTTGTGAATGATTTGCACAGAAACTCCTTTTTGTGTTGCTGACAATTTCACTTGCTTGTCTTCATCCCAGTGGTCTTGCATTTATACTGACCTGACCTAATGATCTTTAAGATGCACATATTTTATATTTAGGACTGTGGTTGACCTTAACACTAATCTTCACTAATAACAACGCTGATTCTCTACTGGTATTTTTTTGAAGTAGAATAACTTAAGGTCACGTCTCCGCTAAGTTCTATTGTATTTGATGTCGATAATGCTGAAGGCCATTCGGTTTCCTGTCTCCAAATCGTTCTGCCCCCTGCCTGGAAGTTTTTCTACATTTGAGGGGACTGTGTATGGTTTCACCAGATATGGGGGGAACGTTGGGTTTCTGTGGGCAGGAAGTCAAAATGGCTTTTTCACATTCCTCTGAGTTCTCACAGCATGTACACAGTGTTTTTTAACTTAATATTTGAGGTGAATGCTAAATTTAAGATTAGACTAAGACTAGGTTTGCTGTAATTGGCATTTTTATACCTAAATGTACAAAGAAATTGAATTGGTGCAACTCTTGGAAAATGTTCTAAGGATTTAAGTGTGTGGAAACAAAAAAGGATTCAAATGCAGTCTAAATAAGAATGTTGACTGCCTTCAAGTGTTTTAACAGAATCATCATCAGCAAATCCCATTTCCTGCTTGCATACAGTGCTTGGTCTTGAGTTTTGGAGTAGCCTACTGTGGCATTTGTTGCTGACTAAGGCTACAGAGAGTTGTGAATCATTTACGGGAAAAAGATATATGGAATTTTTTTCTCAGAAGAGGTGCCTGCCTTGCTCTCAAGACCATGAAATCCTATCTCACGCTTAATTAGCTGATGAAATCTATTTAATTTTATTTATTTTAAAGGGGTTTGAAAACTCGGTTATTCAGCCAAGAATAACAACTAAGCTTTTCTGACTGATATGACACAAACAATGTTAACCATTTGTACAGTCTCTAACATGCATATTTTAGATTCACAGTTCATTTAAAAGCCTCTGGTGTGTAAAAATAGTAAATATCATCATGTCCTTTTGTTTTTTTACCCTAATAAAAGTTATAGGAGCATTAAATAGTTAATAAAGAAACTTCATTCTAATGCTCATTATATTAGCGTTAGCTGTGCTTATGCTAACGATTAACTACTCCAACAACAGTGTTCATTTCAATCCGACATTCAAATTAAAATATTGAATTAACCGCGCAGCATTAATATGCCAGACAACGTATTTGACGTACCGAACTCAAGTGTGAAGGCGCACGACTCCGGAACACTTGCTCCCCACACACGCAGCGAGAGAGCGAGAGAGAGAGAATTGACGCGCTACATGTAAACGATGTTCTTTGTTTTATTTTCCTGTCAAAATAACAGCGTTCCTTTTGGAATTCTTCAGCTTTTAAGAAATGCAGGGTTTTCCGGTAGTGGGCGGAACTAATGAGCAAACTGCAATCATTGGCTGGTGCTCCTGTATTATCGTCCCTGTTTTGATTTCAGCGAATCGGTTTGAGCAAACGTGTGCACAACCCGATTAATATTCATGAATCCAGCAGCTCATTAATCCTAGTGCATTTTTATATTGTTCTTATTAGTAGAATTCGTATCAATATAGATTATCAGTTATTTTTGTTAGTTTTGTCCAAATTTTTTTTTTTTTTTTTTTTACAGAAACACTGAATGACCAAAAAAGCAGCACCACCAGTCCAATTAAAATGTTCAGTTAAAACGACTAATATGCATTCATACATGGTTAAGTTCATATGATGCGGATTTCCAATTTTTCTTTCTCTTGGAGTGTTACAAAGTTGGTGCATAAAGAAGTTCTGTAAAGTTGCAAAGACTAAAGTCGAAAATCCAAAGAGATATTCTTTATAAGAGTTGAGTCAGCCACGCCTACCTAAAATGGTTTGTTCTAACACGCCCCCACATTTCTACGTCGCTATGTGGGAAGATTTGTATAACGCCGTCCAAATGTTCACGCAACGAAAGAAGGTGTTGTAACTTTATTCTCGCTGTAGTATTGTTGTTGATGCCACGCCATGTCATGAAGGCGCTGTGTGCTTAGTTGTGAAAGCGAAACTACTTTTTTGGCCTTCCAAAAGAGGACGATATAAGCTTTGTCTTGCCTGGAGCTGATCCGTGCTGGTTGATGAGGAAATACAACAACTTTGCGCTGTGGTTCACCGGATCAGCTTTCACCGTGGACAAATCGGAGTCCAGCCCGGGGTCGTCACATGAGGTTGCCGCAAAGCCCGCACCTCTGCTCACTCTAGCCTTCCGGCCGTTCCTCACGCTAGCTCCCGGCCTCTGCTTACTGTAGGCTGCGGTGTGTGACGCTGTTTCGTTTTGAAAGTGAAACTACTTTGTTTGGCCTTCCTAAAATGGACACGATTAGAAATCAGTGTTTAAATTGTACTTACAACACTTTTCCTGAACAGTTTAACCCAAATATTCCAATGTGTCCAGTGTATTTTATGGAGGACTGTTTACTGATCATGGTAGAGTAGACTACAATGCCGGTTGTTCTGACTCAAAGACTAAGTACGTATTTTATATTTAAAGAGTTTTTGGGCCGTGTAGCGTAGGGCGGGTTGTTTGTAATTTCTCTGATCACAAATGCAGACGTGGTTTTATGTTTACGCGGTGCGATGCAACTCAATGCGTAAAAAGACAGTATTCATTATAATCAGTAATTATGTCCACTCTGGATGCAACAAATGCCTCGTTTTATAATGGGTTTTAATGTTTTTGAAACGTCGCTCCGGCCGGACAGGGCATCAAAATAATTTAAGGTGCGTAACATTTCCGTCACACAATTGAGGTATTCGGCCAATCATCACGCACTGGATAGCTGGCCAATCACAGACACCTGCTTGAGACTGATGAGCTTTGTTGAAAACTACGTGTTTCAGAAAGGCGGGGCAATAAGGAGAAACAATAATGTACAGTATGTGGAAATAATGTGTTTTTTAACCTTAAAACGCATAAACACATTTCATTACACCAACTACACCAAATAATGTTCTTTTTAGCAAAATCATATGACCCATTTAAGGTGTTAATTTAATGGCGAAAGTTCTCTCATTAAATATACTTGATTATCATATTATATTTATAATGCGGACTGAATGTGTTAAGAGTGTATTTATAGATTGAAAATAACCAGCCATTTTACAAACATATAGATATATATATATAATATTATATATATATATATATATAATACTGTAAATATTAAAGCGCAAAGGTCTGAGATTTTTGTTCACGTTGATAATACAAATATGCTAGTAGGACTGCGTTTAGGACCTAATAAACTCTTTTGGAGTCAAGCAAAACGTCACCGGTCCCACTCATCGTTTTAATCATACGCTAGATTTAATTATATCGCATGGAATTGATCTTACTGATATAGATATCGTACCTCAAAGTGATGATGTTACTTACCATTGTATCGTGCATGCTGCGTATTACTAATATTAACTATAGGGCTCCGCGTTATCGTCCGGGCAGAAATATTGTTCCAGCCACCAAAGACAGATTCACAAATAAACTGCCTCCTGATTTATCTAATCGGTATCACTTTATTTTGATAGTCCACTTTAGACATTTTATTAACAGTAAGTAACTTTGTAACTACGTCAACTACATGCCAACTAATTCTCGTTAATTTGCATCTACATGTCTACTAACTCTCAGAGTAGACTGTGAGGGTAGGTTCAGGGTTAGTAGAATAAGTTGACAAAGAAAGTGTTAGAAGATATTAAAGGTACAATAGGAGATCTTGGAAAATGCTAACTATAGCCCGATAACACTGAAAGCGAACGTCCCACGCAAAAATGTAACGTGTTAAAAATGTAAAAGATTGGATGACCAATAATTTTCTCCTATTAAATTTGGATAAGACAGAGATATTACTTATTGGACCAAAAGACAGTACACAGAATCTCTTGGATTACAATTTGCAACTAGACGGATGTACTGTTACTTCCTCTACAGTCAAAAATTGGGTGTTATATTAGACAACAACTGGTCTTTTGAAAATCATATTTCACATGTAACAAAAACAGCATTCTTCCATCTTAGAAAACATTGCCAAGTTACGAAACATGAAACCTGTTTCTGATGCAGAAAAGATAGTTCATGCATTCATGACCTCTAGACTGGACTATTGTAATGCATGCTAGGTGGTGGTCCTGCATCTTCAGAAACAAAGTACAGGTGTCAAATGCAGCGGCTAGAGTCCTACCAGGTCAAGAAAATATGATCAATTACCCCAATTTTACAGTCTCTGCACTGGCTACCTATTAAGTTCCGTATCAGTTACAAAATATTATTACTTGCCTATAAGGCCCTTAATGGGTTAGCTCCTGCGTACCTAACTAAACTTCTACCACGCTACAATCATCACGCTCCCAAAGGTCGCAAAACTCAGAACTTTTGGTAGTACCTAGGACAGCAAAGTCCACTAAAGGAGGTAGAGCTTTTTCGCATTTGGCTCCCAAACTCTGGAATAGGGATGTAACGGTATGAAAATTTCATATCACGATTATAGTGACCAAAGTTATCACGGTTATCAATATTATCATGGCCTTGTTAAAATTAGATTAAAATGTTCAAAAAAGAACTAATACACACACTGAAAACATTTTAAATAAGTTTTATATTTGAAAATATAAACAACAAACACAATTAGCAGCTGTATGCACTTTTTTTTAGCATAAACATTAAATTAACATTAACATGAAACCCTAATATTAATAAACAATATATATATATCTATATATATATCTTCTATATATATATCTATACACACACACAAACACACAAATTTAAGAGAACCAAAATAAGTTGATGGGTCAGGTGACTATACTACTGGAATACTTGATTCTGTTCTGCTGCATTTCCTTCCTTATAATGACTGTTGCCAATAGCAGCAACGCATTATAACACAGCACAAATCCATGTCTCTTGTATCACAGCAGAGGGGCGGCGCTCTCTCGTTTCATTCAAATGCAACTTGCCGTCTCAGTTTTTGATTGTATTGAAAATAAAATCAGAGGAACTTAGTATTAATACTACTATAATTTTGCTGTAGTGGTCATATTGTCGGATATTGTTGTGTACACTGTTTATAATGGCTGTTATAAACGGGTTAGATTTTAAAACATTAATTCAATTCAATAATTTCATGTTTACGACATATATATATAGTATTATAGGTAAACAAATCTGTGTAATAATAGGAATCTACAATACATTATTCCCTTTAAATGTAAACCTGATAGTAGTTTGTTTTTAGTTTGAACGTTCGTTCGTCTTGGCTTAAAGCCACTTGCTGAGAACTTTTCTTTGCGGAAGCTTTGCTTTAAACAAGTGAGATAACGAAATATTTAATCTCTAATAAATATTTTTTGTCCAAGTATTTGCCCAGTTAGTTTTGGTATTGAGGAAAAGTTACCTTGCATTCGCTATATAGCCTAACAGTGGGTGTTAGGCTATTTCCCCCTTTTGCAGCTACTTTCTTCTTGCAAGATCGGCAGACAGGGTTAGCGTCCTCGATTAAATTGCCTTCAGGATTCTTGTAAAAGCCAAAATACGACCAGACCTCTGATTTGGTTCTCTTAGATGGCTGAAAAATCTCCAGAGTGCTGTCAACTGCCTTCTGCCATTTCGTCTCGTGCAAAAAAACAAAAACAACCACATTGCATGCTGCTTCTGCGTCAGACTGATGCTGGTTGGACAGGATTTACCGCGAGTTTTCAAAAGCGCAATAATCAAAAACGGCTTATCGTGATTTATCGTGAAACCGGTAATCGTTACATCCCTGCTCTGGAATAGCCTTCCTGATAATGTATGGGGTTCAGACACACTCTCTCTGTTTAAATCTAGATTAAAGACAAATCTCTTTGGCCAAGCATTCAAATAATGCATCCCATAATCTTGTACGGCAGTTATATCTGATCAAATGCACATGATTATTCTTTAGTTGGGTTAAACACATCAATTTTGCTTGGTTGGAACAGCAGCTAGGCTAATTATGTCTCTTTTTGTTTCTCTGTTTCTGCTGGGATTGACATAACGTGGTAACTAGGATTTACACAAGCTTCAGTCTGGATTCAGAACACCTGAGAGGAGATGATGCAACCCCTCAGAGGACCACAGATGATGCAACCCTGAAACAACATAAACTACCAAACTTTGCTATAAGTTTAATCGCAACATGTAATCATTGCAGTTAATAGTGTTCACCGTCTGTTTGATTACGTCTTTAATTGATTTTCCGTACATTTCTGCCATATGTACATAAAATGACAGTCACCACTGATAAGCTACCACAAAATATATTGTAGAAACGTAATTTTCTGTAAAGTTGCTCTGCAACGATTGGATCTTGAAAAGCACTATACAAATTAAACTTGAATGAATGAATATATATATATAGTATATTCAGTCTGGCCGAGGTAAAACTAAACAAAAATGTACTAGGACAATGGCAATTCAGTTGCAGGTGTCGTAGAGGGTTGTGACATAATATTCATCAGAAGCCGGTTGTGCCCACGACTTGCACTCTATTGGTGGCGGATCTACAAGTATAGCAAATTCATCTCTGAAGAGGAGGCGCTTGTAATGGCTGTACACAAAGCAGCGCTCCGCTTATAAACGCTGCTTTTTCAGACATTACATGCAAGATGAAATAAATTACATCCAAAATTTTCTAAAGACAGTCGGGTTCCTTCAGAAATAAAGTGATATAACAACACCCACACCGGGATTCGATTTTGAAACGTCCAGTGCTCATGTTTATTCAACGAAGTAAAAGCCTTTTGGAAAATCTATTTGTGGCGGTCAGTTTTGATATTGTGTCGGGCGCCACAACTAAATCAATGTATGGGAAAAACTGGGATCTAATATACAAATTCAAAGAAACTTGCCTGTGAACTCTGCTACCTGCGTGGTTGATATGGGTGTCTTTAAAGTGTTTTGTTAGTTTGGTGTGTTTCCTCGTTTTGATGACGCCACGTCTCAGTGTTTTCGAATTGCGCACCCTTTTTGTTCCGGGTGGGGGATAGCAGCATCAAAGAACCAGGATGACCGGGTACTCGGTACCACCGGTGCTTAAAAAAACCTGGTACACATATTTCTGCCTCATAATTTGACCAAAATCGACATTGGATCGCAGTCAGAAGTTATTACAAACACTCAATAGTGATAGTGACATTCAAGTAGAAGTGTTGTATTAATATCAATAATTGTCATGTGTATCTTGAAGCTAATTGTAGCTATAATTTCTGTTACCCATATATGATTATATTTCATTAAGTTTGTAAGAAACTGTTTCATTTTCCAAAAATATTTTTTAATTATAGTAATATAATGTACCAGATGCTGATCGGAGGGATGTGGGTGGGATGTAATGCCAGAGTAAAGTAAAGCCACAACTTGCACAACAGTGTTCAGATCATCTTTTTTACTGACAAAATCAATATAATGCAATATTTCTATCTGCTGAATGTAAGCTTTTCCATATTCCATTTTTGTGAATGGGTGTGGACATCAAATTAGGGCGATTCATGCAAAAATTATGCCCCCCCCCCCCCCCCCCCTAAATCTCGGAATATTTTGTTTGATTGTTGGATTTTAAATCAGCGGGGTTGAGGCATCAAAAGTAACTAAGTAAGCTGTTTAATGGATGGTAACTAATATTATTACTGAAATATTATTAGTAATTAATTACACTACTAGTTACTGCAAAAAGTAATATTATTACAGTAACTACGTTACTAGTTACTAGTTACTGCCCAACACTGGTAGTCACACAGAATCTTTATCTCCCATGGTTTCTAATCATGCTGTTTTCTATCAAACAAATTATTTGTTGATTTACAGATGATTATGATTTGTTTAGATGAGACCCGATTTCTCTGCTTTGTGTTACAAGGTTTCATGCACATAGGGACGAAGCTATTTAGCTTCAAATTGCTTCTAAATATTTAAGTGAAGGATTGATCATTTTCTTTGTGAGTTTCCTTAGAACATTGTTTTGTTGTCTTCATTCGGCACTACATTTAGAATTTTTCTTCTCAGAATGGAGAAAGTGTGGAGTTACTTATGACCACTTGGAACCAGATTCTTCTGATCCTCTTTGCCTGTGATTTCTTTTTCGGGACCCTTTGGGATGAACACTGAGCAAGTTTGTAGTTGGCAATGTTTGTCTGCACAACGGCTGCAATATTAGATTTTTCTTTTACATGTGTCACAAGTGGCGTTGTTTTAGAGCTACTTCTTTGCATTAAAAACATCATTAGAAGTTTTTCCTTTATTCTTTTTTTTACTAATTTGTTGAAGTGATGCAAAGTTTCACAATATTACGTGGTCTTGTCCACAGTGGCTAGGACAGTGCAGTGGTGCCATTCACAACTTTGGTTGTCGAATTGTTTAATTTTATGTTTTTTTGGTTTGTTCCAGTGACATCTGAAGTTGAATCATATTCTGCATATTTGTCCCATAGGAAATGTGTCATTCTTCTATTCTTCAACATGACAAAAGTTTTGACCTATATCTGCCAACTCCACTGTCAGTAACAGCACTAGTACCACTCAGACTTCCAATTTTGACATATTTGATATTGCATTCACTAGTGTCAGTTTCACCCATAAATATGTATAAAAGTAACACAAATTTCAGTAATGGTTTATGATAAATCAGAGATGTATAAATCCGATCAGAGATGATCAAAAATGGTGTTTGATATGTTGAAAGGTCCTTCTCATGTTTGCAGAGTAACTTCAGATGGTTCCACTGCAAACTAACTAATTGGCAATTAGGTATCCTCAGTGCAGTGTTTACAGATCCTATATTTCTCTCTCATTAGCGTTAACTGTTTGAAACGGAAATGCAGCATATTCCCATCTGTGGTCTAGACAGGTGTGTGTAAGAGAGAGAGAGAGGTGGGTTTTTCGATGCTCTAGGTTCACTTGATCATGATCCATCGTCTCTGTAGCCGCGGATACATTGCCTTTGACAGAGTGAGCTGGCTGTAATTCCGTTTTTACAGATATAGAGCAGGAGCCTCTGATTCTCTCGCTGATGTACCACAATATGCGACCTTGCAGGGCAGAGAGAGGTAATCATGGGATATGAGAGGCTACATTTTGAGGGCTGTCAGACTGTATGTTGGATAGAGGAAACATTCTCTAATCATCAGTTTCCTTTTTTTTCTGACATTTAAAAAAAAAATACTTTTATGAAATGTAAAGTATATAATATGTTTTATAATAGTTTTTATGTTATCACATTTATGTGATTAAAAATACAGTAAAAAGTGATATTTATAATATATTTAAATTTCTATTTGAATACATTTAAAAAGATGTTATTATTCCCCATGGGGGCACGCTGGAATTTCAGCGGGCCATTTATACCGGCTTCAGGGGTACATGATTCTCCGCATCATGGGATTTGGTGATCAAATAATTGTTTGCCTTATCAATGTTAAAACAGTTGTGCTGCTTAATTTTTTAATCTTTAAAAAAAAAAAATATTTTGTGGAATCCCTGCGTTTTTGTATATATTTGATGAAAACACGTTCAATTACGCATTATTTTCATAGATTTTTTTGAATGTTCGAAATGGCTGTACTGGTATTACTTGGTGTGTGTGTGTGTATGTATGTATATATAATATATATATATATAATATATATATATATATATAGATATATATACACACACACACACACACAAACCCACCCACACACACATATTAGATAGATATATATCATACTAGGAGCTGGGTATGGTTATTTATTTTATCTTATTTTATCTTAAATTAATTTTTGATTTTTTCGTTTAAATATAATCAATTATATAAGTATAACAATTAAGTATAATCAATAAGTATAGTACGTTAGTGCTCTCCTGTTTGGCCTGTTGATATCCCCACACTGGCCGATAAAAAGCCTGAATTTTTTCTGGGAAAAACAAAAAAAAAGGGGAAAACAAAGCCCACCCCCCCCCCCCCCCCCCGGTGTCAGCAGTTCAAAGCAAACATATATGTTGTATTGAGCGTGTGCTATTTAAATTGAATGGATGAGGACTTAATTTCCAGCTAGCTATAGTTGGAATGGGTAGACAGGTCAGCTCAATTTTCTCAGCTCTCAGCTGCAACAATTTGTAAGTGTATCACTGAGACCGAATCCAATAAATTCTGGTGAACTAACTTAAACCCTAAATTATTGAAGAGTGTAGACTGGAAGTTCTAAGCGGCCATGCATTATTCTTTTTTTCCTTCTTGTTTTCTCGTTATCACAACTTTATTTTTTGTGATCTCGACATAACAAAAGTTGTTTTTGCATGATCACAGCTTTATTTTTGTCGTGATCTCGACATAACAAGAGTTGTTCTCTAAATTACACAACTGTGCCAACAGGTGTCAGTACAGAACTATTGATGGGGAGTTGTATACAATATCCACTATGCTGTACCAGAGATTATCTTACTATTGGGAGTAGGGTTGCAGCGATTAACCGGTTTCGCGATTAACCGCGCTTTAAAACGTCACGGTTAATTAATCGTAAAGGTTCCGCTAAACTGAGTGTTTCTGTTACACGGAACGGAACTGTTGCAGCTTGCGCAAAGCGAAAAAAAAGTTACACTAGCGGTGCACCAGCTTAAAATGACGTGCTTATCAGCGGCATGGAGGCTACTACATGCATTAAATTAACTGTGACAGAGGGACCAAACAGCGAAGCTTTATTTCCACTAGAGAAATGCTTGTCGATAGTGTGGGATCATTTTGGGTAAACCAAGAATGACCAGGTTGTCATTTAAATATTGCTGTAAAAAACTGTTGCTAAAGAGTGAATACATAAGGGATAATGCACGGCTAGCTGTATATTGAATGATTTTAATGCACGACGTGAAGGTAAGAACCACCTGACTCGAAGTTACAGCTCGTTAGCTCCGCATTCTGCCCACTTCAGATCAGAAAGAAATTAAATAGTGCGGTAATATCACATTTATTCGAATTAATCAATTATAACATTTAGCTACTTGAATTAATAATTCGATCGGGAGAGAGAGAGAGAGAGAGGTGATGACAGTTGCCGTGTGAATTAGCAACCTGGTATCTCCAGTAGGCTATTTAAGTATTTTATAATAAAAAGCACGGGGCAGCATTCTCAAGAAGGTTGTGTTAGCTGAATGTTTGTACATGTGTTGATCTCACAAACCAAAATATAGACATGCTTTTCTCAAGCCACATGTAAAATCAGATGAATTATTAAAAATATTATTAAAATGAATATGTATGGATGACAGTTGATTACAATAATATTCCAGTTTATTTCCATCATTAGTAACAGTTTCCACTGTGGGACAAATAAAGTATATTAGTCGTATATTAATAATAGGCTAATCATTAACATTGTTATATATTATTCCTTTTATAGTATTATGCATAAGTCAAAAACCAACAAGATTTTTTTTTTTTCACCATGTTTCCAGTTTTCTGCCTCTGGTCCAAAAGAAATGTAAAGAATGTACTAACTGAAAACATTAAATACTTTTGTGCTCTATTTCCATTTGTTATTTTCAAAAGAGAAATACTGTCATGGATGTTTACAGAGCAGAGCTCACCTTTTTTAATTCCAATGGGAGAGATGGATTTTGTTTGTCTTTTGTTTATTATATGTTGTGCTGTATTGCTGGTTACTGTGGTATTTCTGTTTCAAAAGCCAGCAATAAATAACACATTAATATCTGAAGAGTGTTCATGTGATTTTATACATAGTAATGTTGGGAAATGAATAAATGCAAAATAATCGTAAACCCGTGAGTAGTCCTCAGGACAATAATGTACCACCAAAATCTATAATCGTTGCCATCCTAGGGAGAGAGGGGTCGTATGAACTTACTATTGGAGGGGAAAGCTAAACGGCTACTGGATCAGTTGTCCCTTAATAAACCAATCAAATTAGTAGCTTGCCATCATTGAATTTCCCCCCCCCCCAGTCAGAGTTGTGCGACACTCAATATCCGTTTATGGATATCATAGGAATGAATGGGAAGTGCCATAAGCTGAATCCACGTCGCAAAAAAGTCAGTGACTTCTCTTATAAAACGGCAATTTGTGTTGTAAACTCTAAAAATAGTTCAATCAAAAAGTATTGTTTAGTGTAAAACATGAAGATTAGCAGATAGGCTGTCGATTAATTAAATAAGCCGTTTCCTCTAAAAAGCTGTTTATTTCAGGGCGTGACGCATCTCCCCATGAATTCCCATTAAAAAAAAAAACTGGCGCCTCTGGTATTCTTCCCATACTGCCAGACGGAAGCGTTAGATTTAGGCCGTTAAGCTTTGTGGCTAATGGTACAGGATGGGAATTTGGCAGTCCGTTATGACATTAATAACTTATAAAATGTACATGCTTGAATCAATATGATAGTTTGCTGAAAGTTATCTGTTATCTTACGCTATTATGCGGCACGCACGACGCATCAAAGGTTCTCATGTACAATGATCGAGGTAGGCTGGGAAATGTGCATCTTTCTTATTTTTAATCTTTATAGTTAATAAATGTATATTAATAAGAAATCTGATTTACATGTGTATAATTTAGTTCAATGATGTTATACAGTGTTGTAGCCTAATCTTTTGTATTTTCTAAATTTCTTTGTAAACCACACACACTCACAGCATCCAGGCTTGTAACGCACATTATATCACAGCCTATCCTACATGACTAATAAAAATCACAAACAAATTATTATAATTTATTATTATATATAGCCTAATTTTATTTCAAACGAACGAGGAAAATAAAGTGAGTTGAGTCCAAGCAGCTTAAGATTTTTAGAATAGGCTTCTTCTCTGCATTCTTTTGAATGTGCTCCACCTGCGCATGCAGTGAATGCAATTTGTTGTTAGACCATTTAAAGTTAATTACACAAATAAAATGTGTAGCATAGCCTAACTTTGAAGATCAGTGTGAAGATGGATGACAGCAGGACAGCACATGCTTTGAGGCAGGCTGGAGAGACATTGTCTCGGCCTTTGGCTTTCCTTATCTTATGTTTCCTGAAGACTTTGCATACATCATCTTCACAGATCTTAAGTGCAGGCTGAGAAGCAGTTGGGGGGAGGGAGGGGAGGGTGTTGGTGGCTGTGTTGTAAGATGGTCAGAGCGGGTGTGGGGTGTGAGACCAGGCTTTTCAAACCTGCAGTAAAATACATTCAAAACATTGGCTAAAAGTTGACAGCTGATCTATTGAAAAATGCTCTGTTGCTCGACCTTGGTGTTCTATTAGTTGATGGTATGGTATGTCTTGAAGAGTTCTTCTGTAATTATAGCTCATCAAGGCCGGTTTATCACAATTTATGAAGAAAACCACTTTAACCTCACAAGTGGCTGATTTGAAATGCTTTAGGCAGCAAATAGTGCTCAAATTATTTTGCTGTTAAAAATAAGCAGGCAAGTGGGAACCTAGTAAACCAATACTACCAAAAACAAGTTGAGAGCTTGTCAGTGATGCCTTAAAATGCTCCCTACTTAGGCAGCTCACTAGGAATTTTGGAACGGAGATGCTTTTTCAATACCTTTTTAGTGCCATGATACAGATACAGATACAAGTACGTTCTTGGCAAAGGAAGACTGGGGTGCAGCAAAAATAGAAATGCAAAGACTTTTACTTCAGCTAGTTTCCAAACCTTAACAAGACTGTGCTCCTCTTTCTCCCAGCCAAGATCTCCTCACCCACTCTGTTTCCTTTCATCTTCTGCAAGTCACTGAGTCAATGTATCTGCATACATAAACTCTCTCAGTCTCTCAGTTTCACATTTGAGTTGGTAGGATTGGGCAATTCATGTAAAAATGTATCTCAATATCTGTATATCTTTTTATATTTTATACAAAATAACTTGCATTTTAAACAATATTACCAGTTTGCTCCACCAATGAAAACAATTTCAAACAAAGGCATAGAGTTTCAGATTTCCAAGTAACACTAAGTGATTCTGTGTTTTGAGTGAATGATTGAGTGAATCGGCTGAGTGAATGATTCACTGACTCACTCATAAAGCCAGTCACTTGTTTTGTCCCTTAATAAATCAGTGTTTTTGAATGAATCGGTTAATAATTAATTGACTCACTCATAAAGACAGTCACTTGTCACCACCTACTGGTGAAACGATGCAGCAAGATTAACTAAAAAAACTCACAACTATTGCACTAACAGACAGTTTGTCTGGAATGTGCAAACCCACACTGCTGTGAATGTTTTTTAATGGTAGCACATATTAATGGTTGAGTAAGGGTTTGGAATTGATTCGCCGAAATGAACAGTTGACCATTTTGTATCACATTTGTATTCATTATTAGTAGTTTAAGGTAACATTGTTAGTTTTGCTTATGTTTGTTGTTTTTTCTTTGCCAATCTGAAAGTGTTATCAGATTTCTTAAAGAGCAACATTTAATTGTCAACATTTCTTGCTAATGTCGACCTGGTGCTTTTAAGATTATGACTACTTCTGCACTTCTTAAAACATATGGTCCAAACCACAGAATAAGTACTTTTACCTCACAAAATGGAAAATGCCAAAGTCTTAAACGCATTACTTTCCCCTCCCCACATCTGTCCACTCAAGGAGGAGGGGGCGAGAGGATGGAAAGGAAAACAAATTTGATCATATTAAAGGAAAGGAATCCTTAAAAATATTCTCAGACCTGCTAATGCCAAGACTAACACCGCCCCACCCCTCTCTATTTCTTGGAGATGTGAAGAGAGAATGGCTTTACTTTTCACCATCTATATGAGCTGTTCATTTCCATGTTTGCTGTCTGTATAGTGTCTTGGTCATCTGTAACGGTTGTGACATGATGAATAAGGCATAGGTCAGATTTCAGTAAGTGTATTACTGTTAGCTGCCAAAGTCTACTGTCTTGCACTCAAGTTGCTCTGTGGATGAAGTATGAACCAGAATTTTGTGGTTAGTGTTTTTTTTTTTTCTGTGGTGGAAACTTTTGTTTTCATGTGTTCAGCAAGTTTTCAGTGTGAATTACTAAAACCGATGCCCTGCTAACACTGATATTTCTTTTTGGAAGAAGTTAAGTTAATAAAAAAAGTATTATTATTACGATTATTTAAAACATGCATCTTGCTGCCTTGGTCAGCGTTAGCAAGGCAAAATAGCCTAAACCCTCTTTTATTACTGTTATTACGTTTTGAGTTGCAAAATAGTGCCAATTGTGTATTCTAATGTTGAAAAAAAAAAAACTAAATGAAATGAAAGCACTAGTATGTTGCTATGAACAGTGGTCAAATGTACAGTTTTAGCGATCATTATAGAGATATTTGACTGTTAAAACTGTAATTGGCCAATCGGAACCATGTTTTCCAGAGATATAAATATTTTCCCCTAAAATATTTTCCCCTGCACAGCACTACTTATTTCTGTCATTCTCTCTTCCTGTCTCCTTTCTCTTGTTCTTTCTTTCAAGAAGTTCTTTCACACTCATGAGACACCTAGTTTTGCTTGCAAACCCGCCGCCCCTCTTACTTCACATAACCCCATCTGGCCAACAGCTGAAAACTATTAAGCACTGCTGGAACTTCCTCCTTAGTATCCCAGCTTGTGTGAAAGCAAATAAGTCGCCCGGCTCTACATTTCACCCATCTTTTCGCTTTCGTCTAAAGGCGCTCTCCACTGGTTTTCTCATTCGGTTCATCTTTGGCAGAAGACACTGGCTGGTGCTTTGGAAATCTCCTCTCATTATTGGTAAGAATGTTGGCCTTTTTATGTGGAGAGGTCTGACAGAAAAGACTGAAGTGTTTAGAGTATGGCTCTGAGCTCAGCGGAGAATAACAACTGATCCATGTAAGGAATCCAGAGGGTTGAATTAACAATCGTTGTTTTAGAATGGTTGCTATTTGAGCTCAGTGAATAGGGTTCTGTTGGAAACAAAGGATATTTTTATTTAATTCTGTGTTTCTCAGTGCAGTTGTGGTGGTGAAAGCATAGTTTTGTTGTAAATGCTGGCAGTGTTGACTCAGAGATGGATCATATCAGTGGAATGTTCCTCTGCTTTGAACGGCCTTAACCTTTTTTTTTTGGACTGTGGATGTTTATATTTTCCTGTTCATCCCGAGCTGCTGCATGCTTTTTGAGTGTTTGGACATTTTTGGATTTTTAAACTTCATCAAAATTATTTAATAAAGTTTTTTGATAGTTGACTACAACATTAAAAAAAATGACAATTTCCTAAGTCATATCAGTATTAGTCTTTTTTTTTACTTTTTTCTTTTCTTCAATAACTGATCCTGTTGTAGCTTCTGTTTTCAATGAATGTGAGAGATATTTTGTTTGTATTCTTAAGAATACCCTTAAGAATTGCATATGTAAAGTGCATGTTAAAGCATGCATAAAGTACTTGAGAACATGTTTTTTTGGTCTTCTCTGATGCCATTTTTAGGCTTCCAAGCATGACGTTCAGAAATTATTGTCATAATTATTATTGTTTTTTTCTCCCCTAAAATGGAATGTGCAGAACAAACTGTAAATGGTAGAAAGGCCTAAATGTCAGCCTAAACTCAAAAGTTGTGAGATGGAATATTGGTGCTACTACAAAGCAAAAAAAAAACATTTTGATTTTTATATTTCATGAGACGTCATGGAAACATGTGTTTTATATTCAGGGATTTGTCTCATGTTTTAGATGTCTCTTATACCCACATTTGTTTCTGCATATAATGTTTTTCCAACATATTACATTTTTTGAAAACATGATTTGCAAATTAAGTTGTCCGCCTGGTCTGTATTTGATAGACTTTAGAACATTGTAGTCCAGAAGGCCTTAGACAGCAGTTATTGTTTTAGAATATGAATTTTTGTGAGATTTTTAGTTGAAAGACAAATTGCACTTGGATCTTAATAACTGCTATTTGCAACTTTATTTGTACTTTAACTCCAGAAAAAAAGACCCAGGCAATCTCAGTTCTCAAATCTGGAGGACTTTAGCTTCTCCACCCAACAGTTATAAATTACTTTGGGTTCTCTCAGACATGCATAAGCTGGAGTTCTCTTTGAAGATGCTAAATATTATCAGCAGAACTTTGCAGCTCAGCATAAAGGAAGGTCTCAGGGTCTCCCCTGTGGGACAGAGTGACCAGCCAGGAAGTGATAAACGGAGAACAAACACAGCTGCTATCAGTCAGGCAGACAGCACAGCCAGGTGTTTGCCCAGGTGTGACCGGGCAACTGATAATATTGCTAAGCAGAATAACTGGGAAAGAGTGGGCATTGTACCCAGATTTTTTTTACACTCTCTGGAATGTTGTAATGAAATGGCTTGGGCGGTTTTCTGTGGAGCAAATGTGTTAGGTAAGGAAACCTGTGCAATGTTGACATTCAGTTTATTTATGTCAGCCCTTTTTCACAAGTTTTCTGAACTGTGACAGAACTCCGAATGATTTATCAATTCTTTCGAAGTTGTTCCAGTTCTTTGTCTCTTCAGGCTGCTGGCAGGGTTGACGCAGTATACTCGTGACTCCACCTGCTCAGTCAGTGATGTCCACTGTCCTTGTACATTTGACTCTCCATGGCTCTTTATGACAGATCAATTGCCTGTCAATAAAAAAAATACAAGTGCCTGACTTCCTGTTCAGCCTCTTTGCTTTTAAAGAGTCTGTCATGTTGAAGCCTGTTTGCTTTGCTCTCTTGGGAGCCAAAAAAACCTAAATGTGCCTGTGTACTTGTAAAATGTATTTGATACTTTTATCATATTTTCTAAATAAACTTTGTTTGTTTGTTTGTATGTATGTACAGTGGGTACGGAAAGTATTCAGACCCCCTTAAATTTTTCACTCTTTGATATATGCAGCCATTTGATAAAATCATTTAAGTTCATTTTTTTCTCATTAATGTACACACAGAACCCATATTGACAGAAAAAACAGAATTGTTGACATTTTTGAAGATATATTAAAAAAGAAAAACTGAAAAATCACATGGTCCTAAGTATTCATGTGCACTCATATATTTAACTCAGGTGCTGTCCATTTATTCTGATCATCCTTGATATGATTCTACACCTTCATTTGAGTCCAGCTGTG
Organism: Sinocyclocheilus anophthalmus; assembly: GCA_018155175.1. Lineage (NCBI taxonomy): Eukaryota > Metazoa > Chordata > Actinopteri > Cypriniformes > Cyprinidae > Sinocyclocheilus > Sinocyclocheilus anophthalmus. The sequence goes on along the minus strand of JADLZN010005189.1, from coordinate 97,395 downwards.
TTTGATTATACTGATTGGACTTGATTAGGAAAGCCACACACCTGTCTATATAAGACCTTACAGCTCACAGTGCATGTCAGAGCAAATGAGCATCATGAGGTCAAAGGAACTGCCTGAGAGCTCAGAGACAGAATTGTGGCAAAAAAAAAATTCTGCTGCACTTAAGATTCCTAAGAGCACAGCGGCCTCCATAATCCTTAAATGGAAGAAGTTTGGACGACCAGAACCCTTCCTAGAGCTGGCCGTACAGCCAAACTGAGCTATCGGGGGAGAAGAGCCTTGGTGAGAGAGGTAAAGCAGAACCCAAAGATCACTGTGGCTGAGCTCAGAGATGCAGTCGGGAGATGGGAGAAAGTTGTAGAAAGTCAACCATCACTGCAGCCCTCCACCAGTCGGGGCTTTATGGCAGAGTGGCCCGACGGAAGCCTCTCCTCAGTGCAAGACACATGAAAGTTTGCTAAAAAACACCTGAAGGACTCCCAAGATGGTGAGAAATAAGATTCTCAGGTCTGATGAGAACTTTTTGGCCTTAAATCTAAGCGGTATGTGTGGAGAAAACCAGGCACTGCACACACACCTGTCCAATACAGTCCCAACAGTAAAACATGGTGGTGGCAGCATCATGCTGTTTTTCAGCTGCAGGGACAGGACAACTAGTTGCAATCGAGGGAAAGATGAATCCAAAGTACAGGGATATCCTGGACGAAAACCTTCTCAGAGTGCTCAGGACCTCAGACTGGGACAAAGGTTTACCTTCCAACAAGACAACAAGCCTAAGCACACAGCTAAAATAACAAAAGAGTGGCTTCACAACAACTCTGTGACAGTTCTTGAATGGCCCAGCCAGAGCCCTGACTTAAACCCAATTGAGCATATCTGGAGAGACCTAAAAATAGCTGTCCACCAACATTTACCATCCAAACTGACAGAACTGGAGAGGATCTGCAAGGAGGAATGCAGAGGATCCCCAAATCCAGGTGTGAAAAACTTGTTGCATCTTTCCAAAAAGACTCATGGCTGTATTAGATCAAAAGGGTGCTTTACTAAATACTGAGCAAAGGGTCTGAATACTTAGGACCATGTGATATTTCAGTTTTTCTTTTTTAATAAATCTGCAAAAATGTCAACAATTCTGTGTTTTTCTGTCAATATGGGGTGCTGTGTGTACATTAAAGAGGAAAAAAAATTAAATAAATGATTTTAGCAAAATGGCTGCAATATAACATAAGAGTGAAAAATTTAAGGGGGTCTGAAAACTTTCCGTACACACTGTATATCTAAATTAAAAAATATTTGTACATCTAAAGAACTTTTAAAAATATATATTAAAAAATATTGATGTATATGTATATTCATATTTTCTGAGGGCTTTTCAAAGGTCTCTTGCAATAATTCAGATGTATTATAGCCCATCTGTCATAGACAAAACCATTCTCTTAAGACAAAAACCTGTTATTGCGGATTTATGCCTCATTGGTTCAACCCAGTAAGTGGCTTGCATATTGTCATCATCATGTAAATGGTACAAAATGGGATGAATGATATGTTTAAGGTTTAAAGGAGACATATTATGCCCCTTTTTACAATATGTAATATAAGTCTCTGGTGTCCCCAGAATGTGTATGTGAAGTTTCAGCTCAAAATACTCCACAGATCATTTTTTATATCATTTTGAAAATGCCTATATTGAGTGGAAGAAGAAACACGCTGTTTTTCGGGCCTGTCTCTTTAAATGAGCTGCTGCTCCACGCCCCCTTTTCCAGAATAGAGTTGCGGCTTTACAGCTCGCACCTGCTAAAAACATCTGTTTTGGTTCTGATTATCATGTTTATCGCGCTGAAATCATGCGTTTTAAATCATACGAGTTTAAACTTCTGATATACGGTTTTCTTAGTGCACACGGACAGAAAGCGGCTGTCACAGCATGCGAGTACTAAACTAAGTTCTCATTCACACAAAAGAACAAGATTCACACATTTGCTCAAACCTTCGCCATGGCATTAGAACTAGTACACCGTTGTCACTTGTGAAAACACAATGACGGTGCCGTGGGTGGAAACTTACAGATTAAGGGGCGGTAATATTATAATGAGATCCCTTTGCCACGTCACCAAGGGAGCGAAATCAGACGCGCTCGTTTTCTCAGACGCTTGCAGAAAAAGGCTTCCCAAAACAAAGTTACTGGGTTCATCTTTTTCACGTTTCCTTGGTTGGTAGATGCACCAGGGACCTGATTATAGCACTTAAATCCTGGAAAAGTCAGATTTTCATGATATGTCACCTTTAAAGAAAACATAAATGCTTTGTTTTGTCATGAAGCCTTAAATGAAATTCTTGTGTGCCTTGTCTTCCCAAAATGCTATAATTTAATATAATGCTATAATAACTCCAGTGAAGCATCACACCCTTCACATGAAGACACACTGTAAAAATCATAGGCATCTCTCCTTACATTGCATATTTTGCAAGACGTTGTGTGAAAGGACTTGTTTAAAACATTATTGGTTATATCGTAATTGCATTTCATACTATAGGGTCTAAATGGAACTTAGCATTTCCTCTCAAGACAGCACATAATCAGTTTTTCAGTTTTTCTTTCATTACTATCATGACCATGATGTTTGAGAGGAGAGGGAAAAAAGTGCACATCGTACAGTATTCACCTTGAACATTTAACAATAATTGTACTGGCATGAAAGCTGCTCAGTTATTCTTAACAAGAATATAAAATGTTTTAAGTTATGTACAGCATTAAAACTGCATTGTTCTCATTGTCTCCATGCATTTTACCATGAACATGATTAGCTCTACACAACAAATTCAGGAAGTCAATGATAAACACACCCAGCAAAGTTGTCCTGTATCATGTTCAAATTAACAAGATAGGCAGTGGGAGTAATGAGTTTGAAGTCACTGAGGTTAAAGACACATTTGTCTGAAGAGTCTCTATGAAAATCTTTTGTCTTTCCTGCATCAGGGAAATCAGTAATGTGCACATGGACCCCTTGAGGAGGTCTTGCAATCTCTTCTTTCAGCATCCATCCATCCAACAATAACACTGTAATATGTCTGCCCATTGGGCTTAACATTTGATTAGTTTGTTTCATAGCCTGTATAAGTCATTGGCTAAGCTTATCTCCTGATGTTTGACAATGCCTGAGAGGGAGAAGCTTAGGATAGCATGCAGTGAAAAGAAGTTCTACAGGACATCTCTTTTTTTTTTTTTCCTGTAGTGCCAACGAAATGAGCATCATTTTCTGTCAGTTCACATTGTTTTTCCCATTGAAGCAGGATGTTTTGAGTGGTACATACAGCTCTTCCCTGTCTTTTTTCAATAGCCAGTAGGCTTCAGTTTCACATGTGTGTCATTGCGGAAAAAGAGAGATTCTCATTTTAGATCATATTTCACTGGAAAAAAATCCATATACATGTTAAAATGTTTATTTTGTTGATGTTCAGGTGTACATGGTATAGATGGTCTCAAAGACATGGGCTAAAAGCCATGCAAGTCCAATTTTATTTTCATTCAATCGTAAACAATTTCAGTCATTTTAAGCTTATTATTAAAAAAGACAGACAGACAGACAGACAGACAGACAGACAGACAGACAGCCAGACCACGACGAGACAAGACGACAGACAGACAGTATGACAGACCAGACGAGTAGATCACGATAAGAAAGATAGGATAGATAGATAGATAGATAGATAGATAGATAGATAGATAGATATTTTTTCTCGCCAAGATGCTTGAAGAAACCTACCTGCAAAGCTACAGACAGTAGGCTACTGTGAAAAGTTTTTGGCACTTGTGTTAAAATGCTGTAAAGTAAGGATGCTTTCAAAAATAATGTTATAAATAGATTTTCCACAGTATCTTCTGGATTAGAGCTGTCTCACGTTTACTTGTGATTCTTCATGTCATTCCAGATACACTGGATGATGGTGAGATCAGAGTCTCTGTGTGGAGCCTGGCTGCTAGTCAGATTCCTTGTGCATACACAAAAATCATCACCTAGGTATTTAGTTTGTCAATCATAATGCAAAAGGGATGTTTGGAAATTAAAATACTGATATTCTACGTGAAGACGACAGCACAAAGGATAGAAATAACTGACCTTTAAAACCTTTTTTTGGAAAAAAAAAACCTTTTTCTAGTGGCCTAGGCTTTTGCAAAAAAAAAAATAATAGATATATATATAGGGACTAATATATATATATTATTATCATAAATGTATATAATAAATATATATATATATATAGCACACTTCATTTAACACAGGCGCAGTCTAAACTTTTTGATAATAGTGAATCGATGAGGGCATAATTATAGTTTTGGATTAATACACTCTTACATTGCGGTTAGTGCGTTTAGTTTACCCGCCAATCTTTTTTCTTTGGTTCAGAGATATTGCTTTTATTTTCTTGTGAAACCATACTTTAACCTAGTAACATGTTTGTGCAATACCCACACCATAGGAGACTTAACTTAGGGGCAAGATTTCACAGGATTTGGTTTTTGAAACATGTATTCCGATTTCTCAGACTCGTGGAATAAATGTCCATATACTTTCTCATCCCACCGGTAGAGGTGGCACATCCAGGAAATGCAGCTAAGCGAGCATTTTCAAGCAGGAAACGGGCTTAACCAGAAAAACAGAGGTATGTGGGTATTGTACAGGTTTTGTCTTGACGTTTTCCTCTCTCTCACTCTGCTGTCCATCCAGCTCAGAACCTAATAGGGGCGCATCAAACGATTTTTCACATGTAAGAGTTGTAATGGTATTGTCTTAATAATATAATTATTTGCGATATTATAATATCTAATAATATCCTATATATAGTATATATAGTATATATACGCATACTTTATGTAAAATCGACAGTCCTAACAGAAACCCTTATAAAACTCTATTGTTCAGACTCTCCCTTTTCATACTCTTATCTGTCTGCCTGTATCTCTGTCTATCTCTACCTCTCTTTTTTCCTCACCTATAGTCTCTCCTCCCTTTCTGTCATTTCTCAGTGGCTTGGAGCAGACAACCTGTCTGCCTCCAGAGGTCTGTTTTTTTTTTCCTCTATGTATTTACAACCACCTGTCCCACCCTTCTTTCCAAAATGAATTAATGGATCTTTGATGTGATAAGCCCTACTGGCCAGTCTTAGATCCCAGATGGCAGGGAATGCACTAGTAATATTTCTGTGTTAGGAGCTCCTGTTGGCCTGTCTGGCTTGCTTTGAAGATATAGATTATAATCACAAGTAGTGTCCAGTGCTGAATCCCTCAGAATGGCAAATGATGATGCTTACAAATATATTCTCAGGTGAATGTAATACATCTGTTTTATTATATGAATAAGACATTATATTGTAAGTATGCAGAGTACCATTTTTCAAGTACCAATACACTCTGCTGTTACTGACTACTGTATTTTTAGCTTGTCTAATATTTTCATGAGCTGTTATCTCCAATATTAAAAACTTGAAATACCAGGACATCGTTAAAAACCAAGGTTGTTGAATTTTTGTTTTTCATTGCAATATGTAAACAAACCAGTTCATCATTGTATAATGCATCTCTAGTGTACTACATTGCAAATTCATTTAGAATTTGCTCATTTACCCAGAACAAGTTGTAATCTGATTTCATGAAGAGGTTAGGCATAACAAAGTAATTATTTTGGCACTGAAAAGAGCAAAGCTCTTGCGGCCACAACACATTTCCCTCCACTGCCTTGTGGATGTTCCTGCTGTCACAATTGCCTCCTTTCTGGTGCACAGGACAGTGCTGTTGGACCGTGGAGAGCGCCAATAACCCATCTGTCTGAAGGAAAGCATTAAATTCTCCAACTAACACAAAAAGGTCTATCCAAGCCACTTATGAACAATAGCGACATTTACCAGAGAGAGTTAGTAATCATTTTATGGCCATGCATTCATTAGCAGCAGTGTCTGGTGAGAGTGGTGATGTGACGTTACAGAAGATTCACAGAGAGGTTTCTGTCTAATGAAGTCTGACTAATGCAATCTTGCATTGCAATTAGATGTGTGATTTGTCATTGGTCAGTAAGGTAGCGTAAATATGTCTCTCTTTGTTTATTATATGGTCATTAATTATTTTTCTTTTTCAGAGTTAATGGATGATCATTTGTCTCATAAAATTCAGCCTAATAAATTCAACTACGATCTGAAAGTTTATCAAGATGTTATAGGCCTTATCTGTATAGTTTTGGATGGATGGATTGATGGTCAGCTATTGAACAAAAAAGGCTGTCGTATAAACTGTACATTTGTAAAATAATATATGCTGGCTATGTCAGGCTGTCAAAATAATGTTTTGATTCTTCAGGGTAAATGGCTGATATATAGAAGAATGAAATATAAATTACTGTTCACATACTCTACTTTTATAGACTTTTAGTTTCTGAATTAAATGGTTGGTAATCTACAAAGCCGAAGGCAGAAATGCTGTTTGTGTGATGACAAAGAAATAATTGGAACCAGATTCTTTCCAGACTTATGCATCCAATTACCAGACACAGAACATGAAATAGCAACAGTGTCTGTTATTTAGAGCGTAATAAAATCAAGTTTGAACCCAAAAATGATCAGCTTGAATAGCCTCAACAGTACAAAAGATTTCTCAGTCGAGAAACTTTGAGTAATGATTTAGCATAATCTCTGATGTGATTTGTGCATTTTTCTTTCTTTGTTTTTTTTTTTTTTTCATTTTTAATTTTTTCTTTCATTTTTTTCATGCTTTTAAGCTCAGAAATGATTGCATTTGGTGAGAGTGGCTGGTTAATTAGTGACAATCTAATATTCCCAGTATCCTGTAAATAACCTTAGCTAAATTATACACAGTTCCACTACCTAATTACTTACATTACAGTAGTTGTTGTGCCATGTTTTTCTTTCTCTCTGTCTTATTTATTTATCACAAAACGCTTTAAGAAATTTCTGAATATGTCATCGTGGCATTACTAATACCTTCAGGCTTTTTTTAGTGCATAGCGGGAGATGACAGAAATACCCTGCGATTATGGATAAAACATAATCTTTCTTTAATGAAAAACTGTCCATGTGCTTACAAGACCAGTATGCACAGACCTTGCCCAGACCATGTATTAAAATGTGCGTTCAACTCTTAATCTATTTCAATTGAAATACAATACAGAAGCTTAGTTCCAAGGGCATTTCTTTACTATTTGTTGTAGTGGCGTATAGAAGCATTACTATTGTAATAGATGATTCCTGTCTTATTTCTGCTATAACGTTGTCTTATTGCCATTAAGAGCTCCATGAATCAAAGCAGTGAGCTTTAAAATTAGATGCAGAGACTACCAAGGCTCTTATGCTCTTCTGAAGCCCTTGCAGAGAAAACCTGCTAAGAATATGCCAAGATGTTCTGATTTGTCATTGTTGATCATTAGATATTAGTTTGGGAAACATCATCAATATTTGGCTGCTCTTCCTATTCATTAAATTAAATGCAAAGCACTCTATTGACGCATCTAATTAAATGCTAATAGTCAGACAAACAGATAGTCAAGATGATCAGATATGCAGAGAAATGCTTTGATGGCACCACAGACTCAATCACTTTTGCTTATGCTATGACCTTTTGACAGATTTTCCTCTTTGTCATCCGTTCTCCATTTATATTGGTTTCTATTCTGAAAACACTGTATAATAAGCAATGCATTTCTCCAGACACTTTGTCATCAGCTTCGGCATCACAGTGAACTCTATGAAACACCTACCCTTCCTACACAAAGATGTACACAAGAACACTGTGACATTTTGAGGTGTGCGCTCTTCATTTGACCTATGAATCACACCCACTTTATGAGGAATCTAAGTGGGAAAACACTGTATCCTGACAGTCTGTGGAAGAAGAATAACTGGCAGATTTTCAATAAGCAATGGATTCATGAGGATAAATATGAGATCAGAATATACAGCTTGGATTGAATCTTTATAATTATCTTTAAAGTTAATGTACGATGACATGTTATATCTATAACGCACCAGTTTAAAGGGGTCTTATGATGTTGCTAAAAAGAACATTATTTTGTGTATTTGGTGTAATAAAATGTAAAGTATTTTCGCTTTCGCCACGAAACACACAGCATCTTCACAACATGGCGGCGGCAGCAACAATAAAGTTACGCCGCCTTTCTTTGCGTGAACATTTGGGCGGCGTTATGCAAATCTTCCCACATCGTGACGTAGACGTGTGGGGGCGTGTTAAACGGGGTGTTATGAGGCGGTGAGCGTTTAACTTTATAAAGAATCTCTCTTGGGGGTGTTTGAACTTAGTCTTTGCAACTTCAGGGAGTCTATCTAATTCAGAACAGATTGCTACACTCCACAAAGTAGGAAAGGAAAACTTGAAATCGCATCATATGACCCCTTTAAACCCTAATTGCTCTGAATGCCTCAAAAATGACCGTTTATCTAAGAGTCATCCATATTTCAGTTTTTTCTTTTTCTGAATATTTACAATTAACTGCTCATTAAAATTGATCATTGCTGTCTTGAAATACCAGAAGAGGTTCTGAGTCCTCAAGGGTCTTTTGTTTCGATCTGCTTGAGATATACTTGACTAAATGGGAGATTGATTAGTCGTTGTTTCCCTATAAATGGCTGTATGGCATCCTCTCAATTGTAATACATTAAAGCAAATTTTAAAGGAAGAATTGGGGGGAAAAAGAAAAGTGTAAAGAGTTATAAATGTTGGAAATGTGCATTGCCAAACACCTGATACGTATTATATAGGGAATGGGAAGCGATTTTGGGCATGCGATGGTGTGGCTAACTCTGTTAATGAACTCAGGGTGTTAATACTGACAAATCGGCAGGCACGCTGAATCTTGTGACTCCTGTGGCTTGTTTGTCACAGTTAGGCCTTGCAGTTTCCTCTAAGCTGTCACAACAGCACAGGCACGGTGGTGTCTGCTGTCTGTCACATTTGACCCCGTCTGCACTCCTTTGAAGCCAATCTCAGTAATTCACCTTCTGACAAGCCAGTTTGATCTACACTGCAGCTTTAGCTGAAATCCTTCTTGTACACAGACATTTGGCTGTACATATTTGGCAATCTTTGAAAATTACTTGATTTAACAGTTACTTAACTACTGTAAAGGAAAAAGAATAATTATTTATTATCATATGGTTTGTTGTTAAAACACTTTTATTGCTAAGTGGTCTGAACAGCAGTTGATTAATGAATACTCATTTATAATAATTGGTTTGTTGTTTATACACATTTGCACTAGAGTTTTTGCTGCTAAGAGGTTTGAACAGCAGCTGATTTAAAGGACTACTTATTTATATACTGTTTGTCTAAAACATTAAGGATATCATTAAGATATTGCGTACTTCATAAAGAACCGTATTACATTAATAGTGTTCTGTCTCTTTCTAGATAAATCATGGATGCACACTCCAGAAGCACTGGCCAAGCATTTTATAGCATACAATGTCAAGGTATGTATTATGAACCTCTTTTTTTCTCTAAATATTTTTCTCTTAAGATTCACTGTTTTGCTGATCTTTTGTATAATTTGTGTTTTTGTATCATTTTACTACCTTTGTACACTTAGACTCTTATTCTGAAGTTTTAGGTCTGTAAGATTTTTTAAGTTTTTAAAATAAAGTGAAAGTGACGTGACATGTGGCCAAGTATGGTGACCCATACTAGGAATTAGTGCTCTACATTTAACCCATCCAAAGTGCACACACAGCAGTGAACACACACCCGGTGCAGTGGGCAGCCATTTATGCTGCAGCGCCCGGGGAACAGTTGGGGGTTCGGTGCCTTGCTCAAGGGCACCTCAGTCATGGAATTGAAGGTGGGAGAGAGCGCGCTTACTTCACTCCCCCACCGAAACACAATCCTGCCAGTAACGAGACTGAACCCGCAACCTTTTGGGTACAGAGTACGACTCTCTAACAATTAGGCCCCGACTTAAAATTTACCGGCAGCGTTTTCATTGATAAAATAATACAGTGAGAACACAGTAATCATTGTGCAATATTCAGTTCTGTAGGGGTTTAGTAATCTTATTATTTTTCTTTGGGTATACAAAATTCAAAGGACCAGACCATTTATTTGAAATATAAATATGTTGTAACATTATTGCTGTCTTTACAGTTACTTATTTCAGACTTTTGAATGGCAGTGTATGTCTCTTTTAATTTTGTAAAATAATTTACTTATATTTATTGAATTTATATATAAATGTAATAGTTATTAATGACGCCTTAATGGAAGTCCAAAAAAAAAAACTATTTATATGAGAATTGATAAATAGACTTGAATTTATTGGAAGATAAGCACTGCCATTTGCAGAAAAAAAAACAGAATGGGATAAAGAAAGAAAATTGGTCAATTTTTGATTCATGTGCTTATGATGTTGGAAGAAATACAAACAACGTACTTCTTTTTTTTTTAAAAACACAACAACAAATATCCAAGGTCTAAACAGAGACAGTTTAAATGGATGGATCAATGCAAAATGTATGTCAACGTTTTCTATCTAAGTCTTTTTTTTCTTCTTTTTGCACAGTCTTTTCGCAAGAAAACAATGAATTTGTTTGTGTCTCTTTTACTATTCATCAAACATCTTGTGGGCAAGAACATCTCATATACACTGTCAGTGCGGTTTTACGCTCCCTTTCACCAAAGACTCATCTTATGTTCAGGGCTGAGAAGCTGTCTACTCCCGAGCAGTGCTTCTAAGATGTCTTACTGAATTCTTCACAAAAACAAAAACAGTTTTGATTCTCAGAGCTGCCGAAGTTTCAGCTGTGTTGTCTGCCTTTGGAAATGAGAATAGACAAAGAAAGTGAGTTAAAGAGGGGGAAAAAATATATTCTGCCAGTGTAGCAGGTGGTAGATTAGTAAAGACTGGATGTCTTTGGCAAAAAAACACCTTCAAATAGACCGGCAGGGAACAGTCATCAGGAACAAGAGACTCTCCACCCAGTGTAATGTAGTGTATCTATCACTCCTGCTTCACTTTCTGTCCTACCGTGCTCACTTGCCCTTGAGTGTGGATGGCATCCATCATAACTACGTGCTGCAGACATGTTTATGGAGTCTTATTTGTTTAACTCCAGTTTGGAAGACAGTGCAGTTATTGTGCCCCAGAAGAGTTTCTCTGATTTAAAAAAATAAATAAATAGAAAATAGAAAAAATGTTTGTGTAAGCTTTCTGTATAATGATTAAGTCTAATCATAAATCAATTACTTTCAATGCATTCTTGGAAAAAGGCAGACCAGCTGTAATGACTGAGTTCCAGAAATGATCATTTTGAAAGGTAGTGGGACCTTTTAAAGATTCTGTTTATAGCCGTATCTGAGAGTAACATGAAAATAAGAAATGTTTATGTGACGAGTGAAAATGGGTCAGACCATAAAATCACACAAGTATAGTTTGGGAGTCTTTGTGGTTACTGTCAAGTTTTTGTTCATTTATTCATTTCAGTAGAGTAGCCATTAGACTAGAGAAATAATGGCAAGGTGTTTTAAGAACCTTCAGCTTGCACAGCGTCTAGACAGATGCTTGACCACAAGGACTGGGCAAAGGTTAATAGCTCCATCTGTTGGATGCTAAATGTAGTGTTGTTCATGTTCATGTTCATGTTGATTTTCTTTTTATAAAAATGTTATGCCCAAATTTGTTCCAGATTAAATGTGGAGAATGTTCTTAGCAATCATCAAAGCCTTATAATGAAATTAACATTATAATTGAGCGCACAATAAAAATGGAAATTTTATCTAATGGACTTTTGATGATGTTTTTTTATTTTATTATTTATTATTATTTAGTAGGAGGTGGGGTGATTTGAGCCTGAGAGGGAAGTTGAGCCACCCCTTGTTTCTAGACAACCTTAAACACAATTGGTGATATGACCACACATATTTGAATATTTAAGCATTTTACGCACCCTGAGGTGGAGATGGGCCCATGTAATAATTGGTAACTACATTTAGGTTCAAAAATATTTTTTTTTTTTTGCTGTTCAAAGTATGTTCAAGGACTCATGCTTCTTGTGTCTGAACAATTACAGACAAATCTGAAGAAACTATCACACATGTATTTGTGCTTTAGGAGGTTATAATATGAGGCTATACTGTTAGCATGGAGTTAAGCTCTAAACTGCTTGATGATACAAGTTTGTTAAAATGGTAGGAGTGGGGTAAGTTGAGCTAGTTTACTTTAATTCTAATTATATTAATAATTTTAACCATAATCATTTTGTTCTTTGTTTGAATTGATTTTGTCTGTAAATTTTAAATAGGCCTTATCCCCTGAAATGCCACTGAAGTTTTGATGATTATTGTATTTCCCTGCAAAGATAAGTGGGTGTTGAGTACTAGCCCATTTCGGAGGCAATTGCAGTCGTGTTTTTTTTTTTTTTATTATTAAAATTTTTCAATGGAACATTTGTCGAAATGTTTTAATAATTTAAAAAAACCGCTTCAGAGTTGGAACGAACTTTAAATAAAACTTTTAAGACATCATCCATCCATCCATTCTATTATCCAAACCTACATGTCCTTATTAGGGTCGTGGGGAGCTGGATCCTAAGCCAGCGTCTTGAGCCACAGATGAGGAAACTCCCTAGATGAACGACCTGTCCATCACAAGGCTCACACATAGATTTTAAGAAGTCATTTTTATTGAACGTCTCTTCCTTTGATATAGCATTAAGTGAAAATGCTCAGTTTTACTTCAGCATAATCAATGGAACAGTTTAACTCCATGAGGCTCAACTTACCCTCTCCCTAGGCTCAATTTACCCCTCACTGGGGGCAAGTTGAGCCAAGAGACCACTTTTTTTGGAAAGCCTATTTTGAAAGCAGTTTATTTTAGACCCAAATTGATTATTCCCAAGGATGCACAACATCCTGAAATTTATGTACATATTTAAGTTGGACCCATTACTGTCATGTGCTCACTTTAAACACGACATAAGTAAAAACTGGCTCAACTCACCCCACTCTCCCCAATTTATTTATTGATTTATTTTGTAGCTTGATCACTAAAGTCACTATAAATGTTATATGCAAAAAGAGCACGTTCTTTAAAAATTCTCTATTTGTATTTCACAATAAAAGAGTGTTTGTACAATAAACGGAAGCATATATGTGGCTTGATTTGTGGTCAATGTCTTTAAATGCTTTCCTTAATAATTGACAGACCTTAGACTTGATTTGATTGATTTTATTTTCAAATATTTATAAAAAAAAAAAAAAAGTTCCACATCATATGATTTTCATGTTTTTCCCACAGTTTCTGGGGCATACAGAAGTTGATCAACCCAAAGGTACGGAGGTGGTGAAAGATGCTGTCAGAAAGCTCAAGGTACGTTACTGTAGTATTACATTGGCTGCACACAGAAGGTGCCATTGCTTCCAACTGGAAACAGGAAGTGTTATTTCTCTTAAGAAGATGTAATATCAGAACCCTCCAGCTGTTTCACCTGTTTAATGAGAATTTTATTTCATCAACCCTCCCCTCTCAGTCTTACATTTATACATCACTTATAAGGGGTTTTGATAAAATAGGAAATGCTATATCAATTGAAGAAGGTCATATTTAAATAATAATAAATGATTATTATTGTTGTTATTATTATATGAATGTGTTACATGAATTCTCTTTTATCAACTCAAGATAAAACAACACATTATATTGGTAAATTAACCAAGGACTTTTTAAAAACTGATCTTAAACATATCTGATTGTGTTTTCTCTCTCCCTCTCCCTCTCTCTCTCTCTCTCTCTCTCTCTCTCTCTCTCCTCTCCCTCTCTCTCTCTCTCTCTCTCTCTCTCGAAAGTTTCAGAAACACATTAAGAAGTCAGAGGGACAGAAGATCCCAAAAGTGGAATTACAGATCTCCATCTACGGAGTAAAAATATTAGATCCTAAATCAAAAGTATGTGAATATAGCCTAACAGATTTATGAAACCAATTGTGTCTCACATGAGCCATGTTGTTTAAGTAGAAGCCAGCTGAGGAGCTGTAAAGGCCCTATAAAAAAAGTATTTGGACAACTTCTGGTTGTTGAAGTGTGTGAGCCTGAGGGGAACTGACTTTATCTATATTTGCCAAAAAAGACTATAGGATATTTTGTTGTTTAGTCTAAAAATATATATTTTTTAAGTGTGTCCAAGTACTTTTTTGTGCCACTGTATGCCCATCTCTGTTTAAAGACCCTATATTTTGTCTATATTGTCTCTTATCTTGTTTTCTTCGTCACAGGAAGTACAGTACAACTGTCAGTTGCACCGGATATCCTTCTGTGCAGATGATAAGACAGACAAAAGGATATTCACATTCATTTGTAAAGATTCAGAGTCCAACAAACATCTCTGCTATGTGTTTGACAGTGAAAAATGTGTAAGACAGCAGATGTCATATTAATCTTTTTTTAAAGAAATGATTTGTCATTCTTACATATTGTTTTAGAACTTTTACATTTAAAGGATACTTAAATGTGGCTCAGAAGACAAATGGCCAAACAAAACACACTGCTGATGATGTTACTAGGAAAATGATCTGTCATGTATCTGTCGATTCCAGGCAGAAGAGATAACTTTGACCATCGGCCAAGCGTTTGACTTGGCATACAAGAAGTTTCTGGAGTCCGGGGGAAAAGACGTAGAGACGAGGAAACAGATAGGTGGCCTACAGAAAAGAGTGAGTATGATATACAACTGCAGTTTGAGAACACAAAGCAATAACTCAAATCATTTATGACAAATAAATGTCTGTCTTTATAGATTCAAGATCTTGAAGCTGAAAATTCCGAGTTGAAGAAGCAGTTGCAAGTCTTAGAGGAACAGCTGATGATTGCTCAAGTTCCTCCTGTAAGCACTGCGTGGACTTCCTCTCAGTAGAGTGCACCTAATTGCCGTTCACCATTCTGTTAATTAGCTGCATGCAAAACAGATATCAGCTATGCCTAAAAAGACCTCTTCTAAACTCATGAGCGTTTCCTTTTTTAAGAAAAAAAAACATACAGTGAAACTAGAACACTAGTGCTGACTAGTTCTGATCTTTCCACAGCTTCTTCACATTAACTCTTCTAATGATGCCTATATGCTTCAGAGACCCTCATCTCTCTTCTGGTGTCACAACGTGACTTCATTCTCGTGCCTCGAAATTTCTTCTGTTACACTAACGCCAATGAGCTCACCTGACTCTAACCTTTCTGCTGGTCTTCTGACTCCTCCACCTGCTAAACCAGCTTTGTCAAAGTCTCCCAGTGGAGCCAGTGTTCCTCACCCTCCTGTTAAGCACTTTTCTGTTTACACTTTCTCTCTTTGTGGTATTGGTTGTTGGTTTCAGTTGTTTTCGCTAAGTTTTGCCCTCAGATTTTAAAGGCTAGTTCACACTGCCCCAACAAACGCGTACACTAGATTCCAGCGGTTGATGGGTTTTGTTGGATCGGTGTGTTTACCCTGTTGGTGTTTGTTTGGGGCAGTGTGAACCAGCATTAAATGGTCATGAATTTTGTCATTTTACTTCTGTAATTTGAAATATTTCCAAATGAAATTGTGATATTTAGCAAGGGGGAAAGGTAGGGCTTTTTATCATTTGGAAGTTGATTGGATCACGAAAAGGTTGAGAAAATGGAATTCATAGAATCAGCGAAGTAGTAAATTTAGTTCAGAAGTTGAGCTTTAATTAAACTGAATCAATTAAATTCAACTTTAATTCTCTGAGTTGAGAATTATTTTATTTATTTAGAATTTTCTTTTTTAAGGCTGGTATATATTTTATTTTTTTAAATGTTCTTATTAAAAATATATATTTTTATGACTCACTGATTAAGAAATACATATGTAATTATTGATTTATATATAATGGACTACTGCATACAACCAACACAACAAAAACACCAAGAATGTGAATGGGTCAAGATTCATTCATTCATTTCATTCATTCACTCATGCACAAAAACACTTGGAATGTAATCGGGTCAATTTTTTATTATTTATTTTATTATATTTTATTTATGTTTTTATTAAAGATATTTTTGACTCACTGATTAAAAAATACAAATGTAATTATTAATTTATTTTTTGGAATAATGCACACAATGAAACACACAAAAACACTTTGAATGTGAATAGGGTCATTCATTAAAAAGGACCACAAAAAAACACAACGGCAAGGAAAAAAAAGTCATTCATTCATTCATTCATTCAAAGCACACAATGAAGCTTTCACAAAAACATTTGTGAATTGGGGCTATTTTAATTTCGTGTTGACTTCAATGTTATAAATAAATATTATGTTGTATAATGTGGTATAATGTAATATACTCTAATATGCACTTTATTCTTCAGTTTTAATATATGATAATGGTTTTTAAGTGAGTGATTCTTCACATTGCTCATGTACTTCACGCATAATTCACATTTGCAGGGAAGCAGCATGTCCTCGAAGACGCCCACTGACATATTTGACATGGTTCCATTTTCTCCAATGACCCCATTGGTTCCATTACCAGCAAGTAATGGCTCGGCCCCTCCACCCCCTGCAAGGCCTACGGAGATTAGTAAGTTGCCTTTTTTCCCCCTTTTTCTTTACCAAAAGAAATGTTGGCTCATTCGGCCAAAAGATCATTTTGCATAGGCTTATATATTATGGATTTTAGCTTCAGTGGCCTGTAAAATGAAGGGGGAAAAGACTGCCCTTTTCTTCTTCAGGCAGAGACCTGTTTGGTGCAGAGCCATTTGACCCTTTCACCTGTGGGGCAGCTGACTTTCCTCCTGACATCCAGTCCAAACTGGATGAAATGCAGGTGATTGCATGTCTGTGAATTATTAGCAAATGGACTGGTGTAAATGAGCAGCTAATGGAGCTGATGGTAGGAACTGCTGCAGCTGTGAAGACTCTCTCAGTACAGAAGGGAATAATATGATGATTATATTTGGTTTTATGTTCATTTTGGATTTGGCTTGAGAGTGCTATACTGTTTGTTGATGGAAAACTTTCAAGAGAACTGCTAAGTTTGCTTTTTTACGTATGCATTCAACCTGATTAAAATAGACTAACATGCAGTAAATTTTGCATACAGAGCAGTTACTTGAAATATTTATATCATTTTCCAGTTTTGCTTAACTAACAACCTCAATTTTCTGTCTTTTTGCTCTCTTTCTGCTTGCAGCGGCAAAGATGGTTTGTATTTGAAGGAAATTAGATTTTTTTCAGATGACATATAGGTCTAATTTGGCATGCCTAACTGTTTTATATTGATAGTTTATCCAAAAATGATAATTCTGTCTCTTATTTATACTTCTCTTATGGATACATTGAAAATAAATGGTGACTGATTTCCACAAACTGTGTGCATAGACTTGTGCACAATATTTCAAGACTTCTAAAGTTTCTAAAGCCATGCAGAAGTTTCATTTGAGGTACAAACTTTTGAATCAGTTGTTATTGACAATATGCAAATATGCACATATTCAAATTGCCTAAATGAGATTTGAGAACTATGGCAGATGATTTCCATTGAATCATGGGTTCAATTTCAATCTGTTGTGTCATAAAACTTTGAATATTATGCACAAATCTTATATCATGCTGGAGCTTTATGGCCCCTTGTCACCATTCACTTTCATTGTATGGCTAAATGTCTCCATTTGTGTTCCATGGGAACGTGATGGTGATTAAATGATGAAAACATTTTCATTTTTAGATGAACTATCCCTGTAAATGTCTCTAAGATAATTAATTTACACTTACTTTAAGCCCTGTAATTTTCTTCTGCCGCATGCCCTGCTTAAAAAAAGACCTTTTACTTATTAAACAGTTTTGTATAAATGTAGAATGTGGTTGCGTATTATTTGAAATAAACTTGCATGCATTTCACTGTTTAAAGGATTCATTCTAATAGTGTTTGTATTTTTTTTTCCTCTCCAGGAGGGGTTCAAAATGGGACTAACAGTAGAGGGCACTGTCTTTTCCCTTGATCCACTAGAAGGTCGCTGCTGATGCCAAGAAGAAAGTTTTGTCACTTTCATGTTAAACCATTTGTATTAAAGTGCCAAACTCGGGTTTACAGTCAAGATGTCAATGTCTTACCTTACGTTTTTATGTATTTGCATTATACAAAAAGTATATTGAGAAATCTGAAGCAGTAGATCAATATTTTTGTAAGAACTAAAAAAAAAAAACTAGTAATGTAGTTTTAACACCCCTTGCTTGTACAGGCAACGAAGGATGTAGGAAGTATGCCCAATTGCACAGTCTGTGTCGAAGTTTCATAACTGTTCAAAGGCAAATTCTTTAAGCTTATGTCACACATACAAGCTACTGTTTTTAATCTGTTTGGCATATTAAAAATCATAAACACATACAACGTTATCATTATGGAGAGTTCCCTTTACGTTATTTTTTAACTTTATTTTTAACACAATGCAGTACCATACATCATAATAACATTCCTTTTGTATCAAATCTCTTGTACAATTATGATATTGTTTTTGTTAATAGCAATGGATACAATAAAATACAGTATTTTTTAACTGAACAGCAGTTAAATTGTAGGACTGGACTATTTCCACATTAACATATACTTGTATTGCAGCTTAATTTTATATTATATATTTTAGTATACTCTTGCACAAGGAAGCACTTTGAAAGAGCTTTGTTCATGTATTATTGTTAATTCAGTATTATTTTAGCCTTTGCTGTTGTAGTCATTAAAAGAAAACGGTACATATTCTCTGTGTGTCATGTTTTGTAACATGTCTTTCTTAGACCTTTACTTGCATTAAATAAGAGACCTTGTATGAATTGTATTTATTTTTTGGCTCAACAAGTCTTCACGCACATGCTGTAGTGTTTAAGTCATTTATTTCAAGTCGCAGATAATGTATTGAAAATACAATGTCAAGAGATAGTAATATTACAGTAAAATGGTCATTATGTACTTGAATACCATTCATTTACCATTAAATTAAACGTTTTTAAATTTACTCTTAAAATTAGTATAAAAGCTTAAAATGTTTGTTTTTCACGCTATATTTCATGATGGTTCAGAATCTAATTTGGCTCAATCATGTAATCTTCTGTGTACTGTTCATAAGTGTGTCTTTCTGAAGAGCACCGCAACTTGGTGTGCGTTACTTCATTCTTCTTCCATCGCTGCTCTGGTAGCTGCTCTTTCCCATCCTTTGTATGTTCAACAAAAGTGTTTTTCCGTTCATAGTAGTGCTGCACCTAGATGTGTCATATTTCAATCAGTGCAATTGTTGTAGAAACTTGTAGAAAGCCTGTCTGAGGAACATGTATGCAAGGCATAATAATATAACATTCAAACAGGATTCATAAAAGCACACTTTTTGTTCAGTAAATACCCATTTTTATGATTCCCCCAAAATACTAGTATAACAAGCAATATAATGAGCAGTCTTCCCTATAGGTGTTTACAGTTCTGATCATATTTGACAATTATTTTAGTCAAATATTTTTTTAACATACAGAAAGGACCATATTTTAACAATATTTGTTAAAACCATTTTTAAAATATTTTAAACTAATATTATCCCTGCCATTTCTTACTGTTTACTCAAAGCATAAAAATAATTTTAAAAAGAAGAAGAATAAAAAACATTCCGACAGGTTTTAACAAAATTGCATAAATCACTCTAGCAACTTACAGAGGATATAATGAAGCAAAGCAATATCATACATTTTTATTAATTAAAAATATATTTTCACGCTTAAAAGGTGAGGAAAGAAACAAGTATCTTCAAAATTTAAGAAAAAAAGAAGAAATATTGTTTTGATTGATTCAATAAAATGATAAATGTTACTGAGGATATGTTTAATTTGCAAGCAAATACATGAGATTAGTTTCAAATCCATACCAAATGGCTTAAAAGAGTTCTAAAATAGGATAAAATAATAATAATAATAAAAGAAGAAAAAGTGCAAGAATGATAAGTATACCTGCATGCTTTAGAAAATATGACATCGTAAAAATTGTCAATACTGCATCTAATTTAATTGCACCAGCATTTTATTTTACTACATTGTGCCTTTTACCTTTACAAAAGCATTTAAAATGTAGACCTAATGGACAAAAAAAAAAAAACTGCATTGCCATTGGTTCTCATTTTGGGAAAGAGAAATAATAATGCACCTTTTAGCAATTAAGAGTCTCAGATGCATTTCATTTTATTTGCATTTCCTTACTCTGTATTGTACCTTTTGATGAGAGAAATACAATCAGTCGTACAGCTCTTTATCAGGATTCACGTACAGCGAGTCTGTTGTCAGCTTTTGCCGGTTTATAGAAACGAGGTAGCTTGCACTAATGAATCACTGTTTTCATCTTTAATTGTAAGTTAGGTTTGAAAGTAATTACAAAGTGAATCTACAAGAGTACAGGTTTAGGAGTCAAAATACACTCAACTGAATGCAAACTTCCTCTATAGCACCATTTTTGTGTAAAAAATAATAATACATTAAACATACTGTAAGGAAAACAGGCAAATCCAAATCGTTTTAAGTGTTGGTACAGTGTGTAACATCATTATGGTGTTATTTGCAACGGCCATCTCAATTTAAAACCGCAGTTGATGAATAGTCTTGTAGTATAAAAATTCAGTTAAATTGAATTTCTAATTTCAAGGGATCAATCTGTAAAAACCTTATGGAGCGGTTGTTTTCTTGAAACGCTTGGAAGGCACAATAAATATTTCACTACAGGGCCAGAAAAGTCCCATGCTCTGTATGTACAAGGCTGATCTTGTCAGCAGTCACTTTAAGAGTCTCCGGAATCTCTTCAATGCATGGCTACTCCTTGATTCACAAGAAGCACACAGGCCCAATATCAATGCCAAACTCCTGATCTGAACCTCCAATGTCCACAGGTGCAATATCCACAATAGGTAGTCTTGCTGTTTTCTGCGTCCTGTATTCAAACACTGTCTTGCCCCACCTACCATTTGCTTGCTGTGAAGAGAAAGACATCCATTTAGGTTTGTATGGGGGCACTTGTAATATCTTATGGACTACTGATACTGTATGTGTATGTGTGTTAAATCTAACTTAAATCCCCCCTTTTGGCTCTGTTCTAAAACCTAGAGAGCTGTCTGCATAGACTGCATCATATGTATGCTCCCAACATGAAGACTGTTTCACAAGGTAAGCTGTAAGATACCTCATTTTGGATGAATTCTAGAGCAGAATTACATAAATCCTTTATGGACAAGACTGTCACTACTGCACTGGGACAGTAAAGTGAGAGAAATGCTGATAACGTAATAATTAAATTACAAAAAGTTTGTACTGTGTATTTTTATGCATAGTATAGTGTTGTTAGCTTAGCAACATTCTAAAATAAACTAGTGCTGTTTGTATTGATGCACAAGGTTGCTTTCCATGCAGAGTGTTCCAAATCTGATCCTCACTTATAAGGTTACATTTTGAGTTAGGCTTCCTTAAAAAATGTAGGCAGTAGAGAGCAAGACAGATCAATAGGTTTTGAAACAAGGCTTGTGCCTTTATACAAATGATGTATTGCGGGGTACTTACTGAGCAGCTGTCCTCAAGGACAGTGTATCTAAAGCGGTTATTTCCCTCAGCTTTGAGCTCTAGATCATTTGAAGCTTTGAGGATGACTGCTTTCTTGAGGTTTCCAGTTGATTCATCCTTGTAGCCCACAGTGTTCTTGCAGTGGTAAGTGATGGTTTGTGATGCCTCTTTGGAGAGCAGACGGATGAAAGTCATCTGAACTGTGACAGTGTTGGCCGGCTGGTCTTTATTCCCATAAGTGAACTTAACAAAGATACAAAACAAAATAAATAATAGGCACATACAGTTTTATGTGATAGATAAGTCTGTTACTCAATGCCATACTAAGTTATTTTGTATTCTAAGTATTGCAGTACTAACTGAGCTCACACAATTTATATGATTAAACAAAATTATTTTCTTAAGAGTTCCTCAACATGCTTACATATGTTCCTCCATTCATATTGGCTCCAAACCACACAGGTTTACTTCCTGGGGAACTCCACCATGACTTCCGGGGGATGCTGGAGGGTATTGCGGAGATGCATGTCTCTCCAGTGTCCATATTGCAATGAATTTTAATGGCATCCTCTGCACTGCCCTGGTTTGGATCCACCCAGTATTCACCTATGATGTAGGGATGAAACATTTAAATTTGTTTGATTTCAACTATTAATATTCTGGGAAATAGTTTTGGTTCTTATCAAAATAGCAGATACTAAGGTACAAAGCCACAACGACAATGTTAGAATAGCAAGACTCTGTGCATGTCTCATCTATTCCTCTCCCATATATAATATACAGTAAGTGTTTAAATGTAATTCAATATATCTGACTGTATGTCAACCTAAGCTCATTGAAAAGACGTGCCTCTGCCTACATTTTTGTAAAACTCCAAAAACGTTCCTGTACATACAGTATAATGCACTGCAGTTTCCAGCTGAAATGAACACTAGTGTCAAAAAAATATTATTTTTCACACAAATTATGATTACAGGGGCACATTATTGATTATAAAGACTTATTTTCATGTGGCTTCTTGCACAATACTATGTTGTGACCTCAAACATTTTTTACCATAGTGCATGATTTGTAAACTTATACATTTTGATGTTTGCATCACATAATCAGCTCCATATGTTTGGCTTTTCTGACATTGTAAACTTGCTTGGTAGCTCACCTGGTACATTGCACTTGCAATGCGGAGCATTCAAGAGTGAGTCCAATGAAAAATTAGTCACTATAAAAGACCTCAAACACTTGTAGAAGCACACTCAAATGCCATGGTTGCTTCAGCAAATTTATTTTTATCTCCCATTTGCTTTCGTTAACACTATTGCATAGGTTTACGGTAAGGATTATATAGGTGGTACATTATTTTCATTAACCTTTTAGCGCCACTCCCCAGAGATTTCCTTTCAGAAGTCTGTTTGGATAATTGGATAAAACTGTTTTTAGTGCCACTCACTAGACATTTCACTTTAAAATTGTCACGAAACATGCAAGATATTAACGTAATATAATTTTTCATAAACGTTTTTTTCCAATGAGCTTGAATTGGTACATTTAGGATACTGATTTGTCAGTGGCCTACTTCGTACAGTTGGTTATAATGAATTACCTGCTTGTGCAATACCCTAAATTTAACTTACCACTCTTTTTTTGAGGGTAGCATTGTCTCAAGTCCTCACAAGTTCTGGCAGGATGCTTTCTACTACCATCAGGGCTACGCATGCTGTCAATCTGGTTGTTCAGAGCCTTCAAAGTAGCCTGAACTCCAGGATCAGCTTGGAACACGCTTGTTGAGTTACTCTTGGGAAGAGCCTCATCCTCATTGAACTCTGGGGGAGGAGGACCAGCATCATAATCTTGAGGCCCACCAAACAGATCTTCCAAAGCTGCAGTGGGAGGTCCAGGAGGTCCAGGAGGTCCAGGTTGACCAGGTTCTCCGGGAGGTCCCTAATCATGATGACACAAAAATAAGTGGATGTCTTAAGTTTTAATGCTATGTGAAGTGGCAGGAAAGTTTAACTTGCCTCTGGTCCAATATCACCACTAAATCCTCTTGAACCAGGAGGTCCCATAGGTCCAGGCTGTCCAATGTACCCTTCCTTTCCTGGTGGCCCAATGGGCCCAGGAGGTCCCTGTGAGACAAATTGTTTATTTCATGTCAATCACCATTTGACTAGTTGTAAATCATTCACATTAAACAAGTTGAAAGCATACCCTTTGTCCACTTGGACCAAAGATGCCTGGAGCTCCCTGTTCTCCAACTGTGCCCTAAAAATGAAGTGAATGTAAAATGTTATGATGGAAAAATTCTTCACTGATAATATATTGCTTGATATTCTATATTTAATGAATTACACAACTCAAGCAAAATATGGAGGCTTTGAAATAACTTTTTTTTTCTTTTAACCTAGAGGGGATCTGTGTTATAACTTACAGGTGGTCCAGGAAGACCTTGTAAGCCTGCAAATCCTCTATGACCCTTCTGTCCTCTCTCTCCATGGTCACCCACATCTCCCTTATCTCCTCTTGGTCCTTGCGGTCCCTTAAATAGTTGGAAATGGAGCATTGTATAGTTGTTTTGATTTGCAACTTTAAGGTAATTGGAGCCTTTCTAATAATGCCATATTGTGTAATGTCATAGGTTTCCTACTATGAGTCCTCGTTTTCCAGCAGAACCTGGAGGGCCAGAAGGTCCTTTTGAACCCTGCCAAGACAGCGTGAAGAAAACATGAGCCAAAATGCATTCTAGTATATATTAAATTATAGATATATATATAAATATGAGACTTACAGGCTCTCCTCTCTTTCCAATTCCTCCAGTTGCACCGACAGGACCGGGGGAACCAGGTGGTCCTGTAGATCCAGTCGCACCCTCTGGGCCTGGATCTCCTCGATCACCCTTTAAAAATTAAGCAGCTTTTGTAAGATTGGCACAGCTTGAATTTAAGTTTTGGACATGGGTCATTTGATGGTTTTAGGTCTCACCTGGGCTCCTATGACACCTTCCTTTCCTGGTGGGCCGTCAGACCCAGCAGGTCCCTAATAATCAAAACCAAAAATTGGTATTTATTGTGCCAAGTAACTCTAGTCAGTACAAATTTAATGTAACAATTATATTGAATATATTTTACATCAGGTCCAGGATCCCCCCGAGGTCCATTAGCACCAGGCAATCCAACTGAGCCAGGAGGTCCTTTGTCTCCTGCGGCTCCTGATGTGCCCTGTTTTCCTGGAGGACCCTACATGAGTCATGAGCAAGCAGATTAGAGGAGGTCTTTTAAAAAAAAAAGTAAACTCAGATGTCATTTAGTACAGTATGTAAACCATAGGGAACAGTAAGTACTTGAGGCAAATTTCAATTTCTATTCAGTATTTATTTACTATAATATCACATGTAAACAAAATGTATTTATTTTTTATTTAATTCTGAATGTTTTGTACTGGATAACGACAGCTGTCCCAGGAGTCCTGGCATTCCACTTTCTCCTCTTTGACAGGAAGGCTACAAGTACCGCTGCCCCGTTGTTCCAGCAGGTCCTGGCGGACCATCAGGTCCCTAATGGAAATAACCGTTAAGATTCTGTTTTTACACTTTAGTATTTCACCTGAGAAACATCTGGTGCACTTACTGGTGGTCCATCTTCTCCAGAATCTCCTTTGTCTCCAGGGCTTCCAGCAGGCCCAGGGAGACCTCTCTCTCCCTGGCGTCCTGGGGGTCCATGGTCTCCTCGAAGACCAGGAGGACCCTCTTTTCCAGGAAGACCAAGTGGACCTGGTTCACCAATAGGACCCTAAGAAAATACATTTTAAATAAAACTTTCAAATGTTTTGAATTTTCATAATTTCTGATTTGTGATTGTGAACCTCTGTAGTCCATGCAACATACCGTTGGACCAGGTGGGCCAACTCTTCCAGCAGATCCAGGGAAACCTGTTGGGCCCTAAACATTAAGGTTTGTTAACTGACTAGCCATTAAAAATGCATGATACAGTATTTGTTATCACAACTATACTCACAGGTGCCCCCTGTGTTCCTCTACCACCCTTTGGTCCAGCCACACCAATATTACCCTGTAGTCACACATATTAAGAAGGAGATTATTAATTCACTAGCATCTTCATAGCACCTTCTGAAAACCATTTTTATGCAAGTGTTTTGTCACCTGTGGCCCTGGAGGACCAGCCAATCCTTGAGGGCCAGGAGATCCAGCATCACCCTTTTGTCCAGGCTCCCCAGGTGGTCCTTTCACACCAGGCTGACCATCAATACCCTGTGGTTTTGAAATCACACCAGATTCAGAGCCAGTTTACTCAATGATCTGAAAAAAGCTTTGCATTTTTGCATAATTTAATTCATACAATATCAAACAACCATGAGTTTTTTGTCAGATTTCAAAATGTATACTTACCGCTGGTCCAACAAAGCCTACAGCACCTATTGGCCCAGGTTCACCACGGGATCCCTTGGTTTTAGCACAAATATTTGTTATTAAATCAATACATTTGGCTAATTTGAAACATTGTTGCCTTCAATGTCACTGGCATTGCTTCAACTCACTGGCATTGCTCTTGATCCTGGAGGTCCAGGCGGTCCCTTAGGGCCTGGTTCTCCCTGTTAAAACACTACATTAGAATTATGTGGTAGAAGAAAACAATATTACAATAAAATATAGATAATAATATGACAGAAGGTGTGTGTACCTTCTCACCACTTGGACCAGCGGGTCCTGCAGGGCCAATTGGGCCTGTCAAACCCTACATGTGAAAGACAACACATCAATATGAGATTATGATCGGGCCTGCTTGAAAAAGTATTTTACAGTTAATCCTCTGTTCGATTACTAACATGTCTATGTTACATTTGGTTATGCTTGATATTGAGATGTATGCTTTTATCTCAACTTTTGTCAGTTTGAAATGTTTCTTTCAAATTTATGTCACTGAAAATCAATAAGAGATCAATTAAGGCAGTGGTTCTAAACTATTTGTACTGAAGAGAAATGATCAAAATCACAGTAATTCAACAGGAATAGATTAATATCATAGCTAATTTATTTTCTTTTTATATTATTTATTTTATACATTGTTTTTTATTTTGTCATTGGTACCATCAGAATGATTTGCAACCCACCAGTTGATAACCACTCGATTAAGATGTTTTAAAAATACAAATAATTACCCTTGCACCGTCACTTCCAGGAGTGCCCTCTGACCCCTTCTCACCAATAGCTCCCTAAATGTGGGAAAAGGTTAATTAAAGAACTACAAATATAAAAATATCTATGTGCACACTGTAAATCTAATTTTGCTACTCACTCTCTCTCCTTTTGGACCAGGTGGGCCAGATATCCCTCTTTCACCTGGCATTCCCTGCAAGCCGGGAGGGCCTAGATCACCTACTGTGCCAGGAGGCCCAGGGCTACCCTACAAAAAATGTAACAGAATGATAAATTAACATTTTAAAAACAACTTTTGTCTTAACTACATATGTCAGGATTATGAAGTAGCTGCATAGTGTCAGACTTTGTTCAATGTGTTGTGTGTGTTTTCCTCCCCCCGCGTGCTCGGTTTATTTTTATGCCCTTATTTGGTCCTTCCTGTTCCTGTCCATATGTTCATTTAGTCCAGGTGTTCCCCGTTTTGTTAGTTTATTTGATCCCAGGTGTGTCCCATTAGTTTCTGTGTATTTAAAGTGTGTTCTGCCCCTCATTTCCCATCTGCTGTTATATGTCATTTTGTGTCCTCCGTGATTTCCTGTGTTCCTGTGTTCTCAGCTTTGCGTTCATTAAAGACTTTGGAATTTGCTTTACTCCTCGCTCCTTCATTCCCGTTCTCCCAGTGTGAATTGTGACAGAACAGCGGACCTACAAAACAGTAAGCGGCGCCCCTTCTCCCCGTGTTTGTTTTTCGTTTTGAAAGTTTTTCGTTTCCCGTTTGTTTCTCCCCGTGGTATGAGGACCGCCCTGCTGTCAAGCTCGCCAGCCACGCCATTGTCAAGCCTGCCGGCCGCTGCTCACTCATGCCCGCTGGCCACTCCAAAGACAAGCCCGCCGGCCGCGGCTCTCACAAGCTCGCCGGCCACTCCTGAGTCAAGTTTGCCGGCCATTCCGAAGTCAAGCCAGCCAGCCGTGGCACTCACAAGCCCGCCGGCCACCCCAGAGCTCGCTCCAGTGTCGGCTCCAGCCCCAGAGCTCGCTCCTGTGTCGGCTCCTGTCCCCGAGTCTAGCCCAGTGAGGGCTCCTTTCCCCGAGTCTAGCCCACGGAGGGCTCCAGTTCCTGAGTATAGACCACGGAGGGCTCCAGTACCCCGCATCCAGTCCAGAGCCACATCCTTGTGCCCGCCCTCGAGAGTGCCCACCAGTGCCCGCTCCTCCAGAACGCCCTCAGGACCCCATTCCTGCCAAGATTGCCTGTAAATCTCTCCAAGTATTTTTTTTGGGGGGGGGGTAGTAGGGCTTCAGCCGTAGAGACGGGGGCTGGGGCCGTGGCCTCGGAGACTGCTCTGCCATGGCCTCCTGGACTGTCTGATCCGCCATGGCTCCCCAAGCTGCCTACTGCCTGGAATTTGCTTTACTCCTCGTCTCCTTGCTCCTTCGTTCCCGTTCTCCCAGTGTGAATCGTGACACATAGTGAAACTGATGCAGTGTGCTTATTTCTGGGTGTATTCTGTGCTCAATCTACAGTACATTTAAGATCTGTCAACAATCTGGGTTGTTGTAGATTAGCACAGAAAATGATTCTGACTCATCTCTTAGATCGTTAAAACAAATACTTGAAATCTGTGGGCCATACTATTCTGAAATAATTTAAACAGATGAAGCATTATTCCTGTGTCTCAGTACTAATAATAGATATTTAGTTTTACCTTTGATCCATCAGGACCAGGTGCTCCTGGGATACCTTTGGCTCCAGGCAAACCAAAAGGTCCCAGTTCTCCTCTTTCTCCTGGAATCCCACGTTCACCCTGTTAAATGAAATGACTGACCAATGAGGACATGTCTTGACCTCAACAATGTGTGTTTACAGAAGCGTTTTAAGGTAAAACTAGAACTCACCCGTGGTCCAGTTTGGCCTATTGGGCCGCCTTCACCATGAATACCCTTGAGAGAGAGATGAATGTCTGTTTAGCATTGTTTTCTGCCATTTGTCCCATTTGTCTTTTTCATCCATTTTTTCAAGGAATTAGTGTTGTACTGTATGTTGAAGTGAACTAACTGTACCTGATCACCAGGTTTTCCTGCCTCTCCAGGAGCACCTGCTGGTCCCGGTAAACCCTGAGAAATAGGTAAGGAGATTATTCATATAAAAGAGCCAGATAAATAAGAAAGAAAAAATATATTTTGAATGATTAAATAGTCATAAATCAAGCACCTGGAAACCATGCATTCCAGGAGGTCCCTGTTCGCCTCTCTCACCTGCTGGACCCTGAAAATCAAGAAATACAATCATAGATTGTACTCTAACTGCACTCTTCTAATTGTAAGTTGAATAGCTATACAACACAATAGCAAAAGCAGATGGTTGTGTAGTACAGAGACAAAATAGCACACTTACATGTGGACCTGGTGGACCAGCTGGGCCTACTTCTCCATCTTTGCCTGGTGGTCCCTACGAGAAAGTCAGACTTGAGGGGTAAAGTTCATTTTCATTTAGAACAATGTGATTGCTCGGATGTTCAAAGGTTTTTTTTTTTTTGGCATGTTGTTATGCAGTTACACTCAGTTGTTGTGGTGTCAAAAGTAGTTAATACATTTAACTGCTGTAACTCACCCTTTGCCCAGAAACTCCTGCAGATCCCTGCTCACCTGGCTTTCCTGGATCCCCCTAAATTATTGTTCAAATGATAAGTCATGTACTTACAGAGAATATATTAATAAATGAATAAAAATTCCACTCACACTAAAACCCTTTGGGCCTATTGATCCCATAGTTCCAGGAGGGCCTTTTGTTCCAGGTGACCCTGCAGGCCCTGGGCGCCCGTCCTCACCTGGAGCACCCTGTAGAAGGTGAGTAGTAACATTTCTTTATTTTCTGTTAAAAATGTGGATATTGTATTCCAGTCATGAATGGAAAACATCAGATAAAGGTACCAGTGGTCCTGGCTTTCCTTCGGCACCCTGAACTCCAGGTGTACCTGTCAAACCCTGAAAAAAATAGGATGCAAAAAATTAATTAATGATGTATTTGAAGGAGTTGGTGCATTCTTTTCTGACTTTTCTACGATAAAGACACAACACATTAAAAATTTCACTTACCCTTGCGCCTGGTAGACCTGGTTCACCTGTTCTCCCTGGATCTCCAGTAGAGCTTTTAGGACCAGGAGTTCCTGTAATTCCACGGTCACCTTGTGCACCCTTGGATAATTATGAACAAAAGTATTCAGCTAATTAAATTCAACTAGTTAATACTTTGGATTTAATTGAACTCTTTTATTACCTTTGGACCCGGTAAGCCATCTTGACCAGGGAAGCCTCGGTTTCCAGGTACCCCCTACATTAGACAATAAAAACCCCATGAAAATTGAGGTGGTTTTCTAAATTACATTCATGCAGTCTGCTTTTGTAAAGGCAATAAAAAGAAAACTATACTCACTCTCTCACCAACAGGTCCAAGTGGGCCAACAGAACCTGAATCCCCTCTGAGCCCGCGTTTTCCCTCTTCTCCCTGAGGTCCGATTACTCCCTGGGCTCCCGGTGGACCCTATTACAAAAAAAATGCATTACACTTAAAGGTAATTTATTTAATTAGAAAACGGTTACGGTTTTTGTAATTATGTTTGGTGACATGGTATAGAAATTGAATTCTTCACCTGTGTGAAAAAAGATATATAGGTCTACAGTATTATTCAATCAAAACTTACAGGTTCTCCTTTAGGTCCAGCATCTCCTTTAAATCCAGGAACACCTACATCTCCCTTAACACAACACAAAACAAAAGACTGGTTTGAGATTCAGTGTTCTTAGTTGTTCTTAATGATACACATTTTAGGGCACAAATAGTACATATATTGTAAGCTATTTTACATTATATGAACACAACAAATCTTCAGTCCATAAATGCATATGACACAACATGAGCGAATAATGCCTTACCCCTTGACCCTTGATCCCAGGCTGTCCAGTGCTTCCCTGAGGTCCTGGTGGGCCATTTGGGCCCAGCAGACCAACAGGACCCTGAGGACCAGGAGCTCCCTAGAGAAAATGATATTGTGTTAGTTGCCAATTTCTGCATTTGTAATCCAATGAAAATTGCAATATTTTAAAATTTTTGCCGATTTCCATTAATGTATTATGTAAATATTTTTTTCTTTAACATACCACTGGGCCTTTGGAACCTGGACCACCGTCAGTGCCCATAGGCCCCTGAAAAATTCATTATCATGCTCAATTTGCATCACAGATTAATAAATTGACTTTGGATCTGTGATCATGTACTACAAATTGACAATCACAAACATACTTGTTGTCCCGGTGGTCCAGGTCTGCCTAGATGTCCTGTCTCTCCTCTTTGTCCCTGTGGCCCCTCTGGTCCCCTCACACCTGTAGGTCCTGGTTGACCCTGTATAGCAATTATATTTCTTTTAAATACTAGATTTAACAATGTTTTAAGGTAGTATTAAAATTCAACTGAACTATTACAATATATAGGATTAATAGCTATATATGTAAAAATGATACAAAACATATGTATAGGCCCTAGGTCCTTGCTATCATTACCAACCTTCATGCCTGGGGCTCCAGGATACCCTGAGGCACCATTAATTCCCAAAGGACCCTTAAACAATTAAACCATTAGAGATTAGCATCATGAGGTTTGTAGCTGCTTGGTTTGTCACATATTAGCCTTTGGTTCATTAAAATCTCTTACCATTGGACCTGGTTTTCCAACATTTCCTTGAGTACCACGCATACCCTGAAATACAAAAGAAAAATATAACCAATAATAATAATAATAATAACGCTACTCTTATTATACTCAAAAGCTCTTATTAAAGTTATCGGAAAGGTGCTATCACTTATTAATGTTTTTGCTCTCACCGTTGTGCCACTTGGGCCTGGGCGTCCTCTTTCTCCTGGCATTCCCCTGGTTCCCTGCATTTAGCAACAGGACATTTTAATTGTATTGGAAATAAGGCTAGAAGCGTTTGTGGCAGTGTAAGAATGAAGAATGTCTGTTTTTATTTACTGGATTCACATCAGTAATTCTACTTTACTTGAAGTTTGCAATGTATTGGGATGTGGTCTTCTTACCATAGGACCAGGGGCACCCATTGCACCAGGTCCACCAGATTCACCCTAAAATAATAAATAATATATTATGAAAATGTACTTAGAAACATGAAATGTTTAATACAATCATATTTAATATTTGTGTGTATTTATAAATAGACAAATATGAAGCCCTACAGCTCTTTTAAAGCTTTGTCGATATTAACTGTTAGGGTTTATAGTGAGTGGCTACTTAATAATGAAGTAAAATTGCATAAGGTAAACCTTTGATCCCACAGCTCCACGTTCTCCTTTAAGTCCAGCTAGACCTTGGTGCCCCTGAATTATGAAAGGAGATAGCAGGATTATTATTTTGTTAGACTCCAACTAGAAACCTAAAAGTAACAATAGGCACTGCTGGGGAGTAACTACTCACATGTAACGGAGTTGCGTAATTTAATTACAAAATAAATGTGATTGTAATCTGTTACAGTTACTGAGAAAAACATTTAAATTATAGTTACTTATGAAAATGTTAATGATTACAAGGGGGTTACATCTGAATATTTTCACACACACCCACATACAGATTTGATTGATTTCTTTCCCAAATTGCGTTGACTGCTCTAAAATGAGACCTCAATGTTTCATGAGTTTAGGACACAGAATAGGACACACACTTATTCGATAACTGTTCTATTTTCTATTTGGGTTGATGTATATGCTTTTTTTTTTTTCTAGTTAACTGTTTTTTTCCAAGCATTGGTAGATGGCAGTGTTTTCCTGACCTATTTTCTCTGCAAATATTTGATTTCAGAAACAGTATCATAGCTATTAAACTATATATTTTTATGATTTTAAATCTGTATTTAACCTCAGAACAATCTCAAAGCAAAAAGAGGTGCTAAAGTCTGATTTTATGGTGGCTGTGCTTTAAAATGAATTTATAATCTATTGAAGGATTTTGAAAGTCTGACAGTAATCAGTGTTGAGTATTACTGTAAGGTTAACCCTGCCTGCTTTAAATGCTTGAAAATGATTAACAGTTGAAACATTCATTAGAAATTTAGAAAAGTAATCAAATGTAGTCAGTTACATTACTTTAATAAAGTAACTGAAACAGTTACACTACTTCTTGCATTTTAAATAGGTAACTTGTAATCAGTATCCTATTACATTTACAAAGTAACCTTCCCAACACTGATTATAAGATATAATTTTGCACTGTGTAACTTCAAAATCATTCTTTGTAAATTCTGCATTCTATTCTAGTATTCATATGAATTGTCTTTTCAACCAAGGGAACTTTGTGCTGGTTGGTGCTTGTGCAAAATAAGCTGCAATTACTTATTGTTGAACATGATGATTGTATATTTAGTTTTTTTCATATTTTGTGAGTGAAGTCTGACATAGCTTACAGGTATTTCATATGATGTATTGTGATGAATTCAAGACAAAACTGGTGGCCTGGTGGATGATCTGTAAGTAATTCCAAAACAATGATGCTTTGAAAATTGAAATGCACTCAATAAGAGGAAAATAGCACCTTGAAAAGATCCCCAGACCAAGAGAATGAAATTCTCACACTTGACAAAAGTGGGATATAACATTGAGAGAGAGCAAATAAAACAGCAAGGTTCAAAAAATCTGAGACTACTAACAATGCTTCTACTTTGTATTCTTGTCATTTATTGCAAAACGAGTTCACATGGTCAATGTCACAAATTAGCTTATTTGACTAGTGACCTCCAGATTTTTAAATTATTTCTTATTCATTGTTAGTCATATTGTCTTTGTTGTAACTTTTTTAAAGCGCAACCACATTTCAATGAAAAAAAAAGCAAAACATGTAAATCTTAAATGAGGCCTAGAGAATAAGAATTTACTCACTCTGAGGCCCTTTAAGCCTGGTGGCCCTGGCGTCCCTGGAAATCCTCTTGCTCCCTGAGTATAAAAGTTATTCAAACATAAAACTAAATGCAAACAATGCCATCCAATTATAAAAGCTGCTAATAAAGAATGGCAATTATTACAGAAGATCCTGGAAATCCCATTTCTCCTGAACTTCCTGAAGTCCCTGCTTCTCCCTGTGACAAAAAAATAAAAATCAATTTCAGATCCTGTTTAATTTTTCCACATTGCTGTGAGGATTCTCGTGATACAGCATAGAGTACTCACATCTTCACCAGGCTTCCCTAAAGGACCCTCTGGTCCTCTCTGGCCAGCACCACCCTATACAATGCAGAACAGTCATTACTAAAAGATGATTAAACATAAAAACAATGATACATTGTGCACATGGAGTGCTCATTTAGTAACAAAACAATGCATTACAACCAGAATCATTTTTGTGACTTAAGTAGTATGATCATGGAATTTATTAGAAAGGCTGATTCTGCAGCATTGAAAGGGGTAATTCAGCTTTTAGTCATCTCATTACCTCATAATTGGTGCACACTCTTAAAGTATATTTAATTCTTAAACAATAAAAACCTTGCTAGAAAGTTAGAAAAAATTGCTAAGAATAGATCCAGCTGTCTTCTGTGCCTCATAATGTTCAAGCTTTTTTTAGTATAAGGATATGTAACATATCATTTGCAAAAAGTTGCAAAAATCATTTGGTTTTGTGATCAGAAGAAAGGTTTTCTGGTAAAACTTTACAATAAGGTCTAATTTGTTAACATCAATTAATGCATTAAATAACTCATTACAATGAGCAATGTATATAGAACTGACTTTTTACCGAAGGTCTGGGTTCTAGCTCAGTACCGGCAGGGTCACTGAGGTTGGGGAGTAAATGCCCATCCCTCTTCTTCTACTACTTCAAGTAACCCATGACTGAGTGTCCCCTTGAGCAAGCAACCACACCGCCCAAATACTCCCCACTGCGGCCCACTGCGCGGGGTTGTGTTCACTGCCTAGTGGTATCACTGGATTGGTTTATGCAGAGCACAAAGTTCCATGTGCGGACACCATACTTGGCGACATTATACTTCACGTCATTTCACTTTCAACTTATAAAACCACTACAATATTTATTTTTCTTTTGATAAGCGAGCAGGCCAAGTTGTGGTTCCCTTTAATAAATGAGCCATGAAAATTGCCTGCGATATGCAAACAGCAAGCACTTTTTAAATTTATCCTGGCTGATGTTTGCTTTGAAATAAAGAGTGTTGTGAAGTCTTTTATGAAGTCTTCACAGGCAGTAGACAATTAATCATGTTCCCTCACCATTGGCCCTGGCTCTCCTACATCACCAGGAGGTCCCTGTGGTCCTGACGCCCCCTAAAGGAAATTAAAAAACATGCTACTGCTGGAAGCCATATTCTTTTGACCTGAAATGTGTAACAAAGATTTCTTATCAAATAAATACTTACTGGTGCTCCATTTGGCCCAGGCGGTCCCCTTGTTCCTGCCTCCCCCTATTGAAAAATAGCTTTGTTACTAGAATAATCACAGAGTGCTTATGAAACAGCACTTTTTGAGCACAACACAGCACCCAAATCAAATGATGCAATTGTCTCATTCGGTACTACTCCAGCTTATTCTTTTAACACAGCATTGCAGTGATGCGAGTATGATACATTTCTTGTAATGTTCCTCATAAGTGTGTGGTTTATATGATATATAGTTTTGTTTATTTGACAGAATCTCCACTTACCCGAACTCCAGGCATCATGGCATGCTGGGCTCCTGTTTTGTCAGCAAATCCTCCAGCCATATGTGAAGACAACTCACCCTAAGTAAGAGAGGACATGGGGCTTTATTAATTATTAACTATATCTATATATTGTAACTGTTGTGTGTTTTTTTTTTTTTCTTCGACCCTCTGTTTTTTTATATTCTGTCTTGCAGTCCTGCTTTCAACTGGCCTGTGATGATTAATGAAGCTATAAACTATAAACTCACTCCTGGGGTATGTCCTGGGGGCCCTGGCTCTCCTGGCTGTCCTGGAATACCAGGCTCTCCGTCATATCCTTGGGGACCCCTGAGACCCTACAATAGACATTAAAATCAGGCTAAAATAACATAATATTGCAATAATATTTTGAACACATTTTGAAATTAATTTGCTGTTTCTTACAGGTCGACCTTTGGATCCACTGTCTCCTCTGTACCCTGCAGCTCCTGGAGGCCCCTGTATAATAAGCATACAATTACATAAAGTAAATAAAAACAGAATTGATAGCACTATAGTCTGTGAAAGTTGTTGTCATAGTTGTCACACATAAATTTCTGATTTCAAGAAGACTGGATGAATTGTTGCCAGTGTATAAAGTTTCAAAATAATTTATTAGCAAGGCTACATGAAAAGTTCAAATGAAGACCAAACCAGCTTAAGGCAAATAAACTGAGCTGTGCTCTGTCCCCATCTAGTGGCCAGACATCAGAAAATATATATCAAATAATCTGCTAGATACTGTAGCTATATGTGATTGATTAACTGCACAAAGCACAGCATGAAAACACTGAAGCACTTATTTTATCACATGTTCAGTTGTATAATTGGATCCATTTGATTGATCTATTTATTTATATTGATCAGGACCCTATATAAGTAAATGAAAGAAATCTTACCATTGGTCCGGGACGACCTCTTATTCCAATAACCTATAATCAAGATAAAAAAAAAATATTATTTTCAAACTGTACAAATATTATTATATATCCATCCTCATGTTCATGTAAGATAAATGTTCATTCAAACATACAGTTGGGACATCTCCAGGTTCTCCTTTCTGACCCTGAAATCAAGAAGAGTAAAACTCAAAATAGAAGATACTGGACTGACAAATGTCTTTATTTATTTAACTTTATAGCATACCTTGGCAATTCTGCCCGCTGACAAGAAAAAAGAAACAGACATTTTTATCCATTCTAAAATTTCTAAACACTAAAGATTTGCATGTAGATGCTAAATGAATACAAATTTCTTTTGAAGGTTTGTGTGGTGCGCATCCTCACCCGGTCTGCCATTGCCACTGCTGTGTGTTGTGTCACTCTGGCAAATAGGACAGCACTCTCCTTGTGGGGTTACTACCTTTGCACAGTTAGACACTTCATCGCATTGCACCTCATCGCACAAGATGGTTCCGCTGTCACAAACACAGATCCTGCATGGTTCAGGTTTCCAGATGTCTCTGTTTGTGTACACCTGTCCGTTCTCTGTACAGCTCAACTCCCCAATCCTCTATGGGCAAAAAAAGTTAAATACAAGAGAATCTCATTGTACACACACATTTTTAGGAAAAAATGTCTTGGGTAATAAAATCTGTCATAGATAGTACACTCTCCTTGTGTGGTGTGTGTGTGTGTGTGTGTGTGTGTGTGTGCTGTTGGTTGTGATTAGACCATTGCATGAAAAAGGTACTTTTTGTGATTCTCATGAACATGTGTAAACAATGACTTTAATTCATTTTAACATGTATTATTATAGGTATTTTTCTAAATGCATCAATAAAATACAATAACTTTGTATATAAAGTTATATTAAGTTTCTGGTCCCCATTGACTTCCGTAATAGGTCTATATATTTTTCCCCCATATAACGGAAGTTAATGGGGACCAGCAACTATTTGGTTACAAATTCTTCAAAATATCTTCTGTTGTGTTCAACAGAAAACAAGAATTAAAGGGGTGGTTGATTATGATTTCACTTTTTAAACTTTAGTTAGTGTGTAATGTTGCTGTTTGCATAAACAACGTCTGCAAAGTTACAATGCTCAAAGTTTAATGCAAAGGGAGATATTTTCTTTTAAAGTAATCGCTGTTTAAGGACTACAACGAGCTTCTTCCTGGGTTTGTGACATCACTAACCCCGATGTTTACATAAACCCTGCCCAAACATCACCGTACCTGCATGACTTTCCGGAGCAACAATGCACTACCGAATACAATTACATACACCTGGGCCGCTAACTCAAATCTGAGCCCAATTTGCGTATTTCCTGATGAAGGGCTTCATAGAACCAGGAGCCAACAACCGTTTTTTTTTGACGAGAATGACAAGCGTGTGGCATAAAGGTAAATATGTAAAAAATAATTTTTAAAAAAAAACAAAGCATGAACACATGATACACTGCACTCCATGAACACAATCAAGCCTTCGTAAAAAGCTGATCAACCACCCCTTTAAGTTTTTTTTTTTGTGATGAACAATTTTGTGATGTTTTTCCCCTCTCTTCTTTCATGCTATTTGGTCTATTCCCATTGTTAAATATGCACATTGAAAGTCAGACTTTTTCATTTTTCTTCATATATTATTCTTTATTTGATGCTAATTTTAAAATCTTACTTTTCAAAATGGAAATTTACTTTTAAAAATGGAAAAGGCTAGCACTCATGGAATCACCTGATTATGTGTGTCATGCCTTGCAACTAGTCCAAAAGGCCAGATAGATGTGTAAAAGCGCTGGTATACCCTGAGAAAGTGGCTGAGAATTACTGGAAAAGGTGATCCCTTGCCTTTTGGAAAGGCTCTGGTGGGAAGACATGAGCTAATGCTCTCCAGGAAGTCTGATTCACAGGCTACATATTGTTTCCAACAGACCTCTACTGCAATGTGCAGTTCAGTCCGTCATTAAAATAAAGTTAAACTGTTTAAAATAAACTATTTCCTTTTCAAGCTATGAAGTACAAGAACTTTGGAGAATAATGAACAACTGTGGCAAATGTTCATGTTCAGCAGTACGGTTTGCTGCTGTAGTACCAGTACACCAGGTGGCACCCCTGAGTTTATCCGGCTGCCTTCAACGAAACCTTTCGTGTTTTGTTCTCACCTGAAATCTTTACCCTGAGAAGGATGTTTTTGTACCCCACTATTTGAGAAAGTTTAATACGTTGTAATACTAGCGACAAAGCAAGTAAAGGGCAACAGAGCAGCAGGTAAAGATCTGAAATGTGGCTGCTCATATCGGTTTTTGCACTGTGCTCATAAAAAATGTTCAACACATATTGATTCTGGGATGCAGATCATATGTGACTAATAGCTAACGGGGAGATACGACCATTAAATTCAGAGCGTTCAAGCTAATGAATAAATATAGCATAAACTAATTAAACGGATGCATTAAGAGGGTGTTGATTGTAAAATGTTGATAGCTTTTTGACCTGAGGGAATTAATATAATGTGTCAGGGAAAGATGCCAAAGAAAAGAGAGATCTTTTCCTGAACACATGGCTGCTGACGAACTTGGAGAACACACCAGCAAACATGCTAGTTTATATGCAGCTTACAACAGTTTTCCCGGATTGCTAATATTTAGTAGCCTACTCTTTATTTATTTATTTATTTTTATGTTTTTCTTTTTTTTTGCACAAGCAAGGAACAGGATTTCTGGAAGTTGGACAAATGTTTTCTCAGTAGGTTTGTTCCGAATGGAGTTTCTCTTACTAGAGAGTGATGAACAAACGGGAAGCAGGAAACCCCGGAATAGGCATAATACAGAAGAATACTCTGAAATGGCGATTTGAACATAAAAGGAAGGAAGGGAAGAAATTGATTATTGCAGTAACAATTGTCCATATTTTAAATATTGCATAAGCACATTTCATGCTTTTGCCGGTTTTATTGGTTATTTTTTTTCCCGCCCCAAGCTGGCCGACTTTGATATCGTAAATTACATGTCAACTAAATAACACATCTTATAAAGTTTTGCCCTCGTGGCGATTGTACTTCTTTAATAAATGCTTAGATGAATAATAAATAACATTGGTTGGCTAGCCAATGTTCGTAGCCCTCCATGAACATAAACT
Organism: Sinocyclocheilus anophthalmus; assembly: GCA_018155175.1. Lineage (NCBI taxonomy): Eukaryota > Metazoa > Chordata > Actinopteri > Cypriniformes > Cyprinidae > Sinocyclocheilus > Sinocyclocheilus anophthalmus. The sequence goes on along the minus strand of JADLZN010005189.1, from coordinate 57,863 downwards.
GTGAGGTGATGTTTGTGTTGAAATCCCTCAGAACATCATAATTCAAACTCAAAAGAAGACCAACCATGCTTAGATCCGGAGAAAAAGTTTATCAGTGTTTAATCTCCGTGTAACCTGGAGTTTTGTTATATAGGGTCCTTAAGACCTAATGGCTAAAGAAAAACAATAAATCTCCTCTAGTAATAAGGTTCTCAAGGAATTAATTTACATCACGAAAACTGGGGCGCCTGTTTAAAACAATCGAAAGCAAACTTCTTAAATTATACATCTGTTGATGAAGGGATGAAACTATTATCAAATAAAAAAAAAACTTTTATCACCTCACTCTTAGACTACTGCAACTCACTTACAATGGTGTAGGTTCGACATCATCAATCGATCGCCTTCAACGAGTTCAAAATGCTAGTTGCCAATTTCTTCATAATAGCACGCAAAAGTACTCACACGGACTGCCAATTCTGCGACCCTAGATATTCATTTGCATGGCCTATTAACACATTCAGAATGTGAGAATTTTAAAATTATTGTTTTTTATTAAATCTTTAAATGATCAGCCCTATTTAGTTATTCTGAAGACTAATACCCAATATCAACGCATCCCAGACGCTTAAGACCATTATCATAATCTTCTGCTAGTCCCACGAATCCATACTCCAACGTAGGAGGGGTCGTCGGTTTTTCCATTGGAATTGGGCCTGCGGGCTGTGTAAGTGAGCCTCCCATTTAGAAATTATGACTTGTCCCTTCGCTTCCAACTTCTAAATCTGCTTCTGAAACATATCGTTGTGTTTGGTTTGGCATAAAATAATTTCTATGATAGATCGTTGCGTAGGAAATCTTATTAGTGGATTATATAATAACCTAAATTCGTTATCCTTAGTGGGATTAAGTATATTATACTTATGTTATTGTTAAGGAGAATGGAGCGAGGCCCTGGTTTACTTTGTCGCTAAAACATATTAATTTAAAATTCTTTATACTATTATGACAATGTACTGGTACATGCAAACACTAATTGGTCCACGAAAAGTGCGTTTTAATACGGTGTCTAAAGTGCGTGGGGGAAAGTCGCAATGCCTAATGGTTTAAGATCCGGACTCATACCCCAGGAGTTGTGGATTCGAGTCTCGTACCGGCAGGGATTGAATGTAGGTAGGGGAGTGAATGTACAGCGCTCTCTCCACCTTGAGCAAGGCACCAAACCCCCAAACTGCTCTCCGTGCGCCGCAGCATAAATAGACTGCCCATGCTGTGTGTGTGTGTGTGGTGTGTGTGTGTGTGTGTTGTTTTGTACGTACTATTGGATGGTTAAATGCAGAACACGAATTCGAGAGCACATGGGTCCACCATACATAAAAATACGACTAAGGTCGGCCACTGTCACTATCATTTCACTATATAATACTGGAAAGTTGAACTTTTTGTGCATAAAGCAATGTTATAAATAAGCTCTCAATTCGTGCTGTTGGTGAAATTGATGAGCATGTATAGCAAACTACTTAGATTTAAAAGGAGAGAGAGAGGAGACGCTTTCAGATCCACCGTCCGGTATTCGCAGCAATTTAGCAGACAACAAATGAAACTACAACACATGCAAAAACAGATGTAATCCAGGTAGAATTCACATGTAGGATAATAAAATGGATCAATGGTCAGAACTTTAGACAATACAGCTTCGATACTGTCCCGTTCCCTTGTGGAATAAAATAGATGAGTACCTAAATTATGGGTAAAAAAATGTAACATCACGTTTTGCCTCGCAAGCCACCCATGAAAACTCATGAAAGAGAATGCTCACTCTTTCCCTCAGTTAGCTAATTCATTGCAGACTCTGTGCTTTCTACAGCAACAGTTAAAATCCCCTAGTGATGAGGATAGCAAAAGCATGGTCCTTTGTGGACTTCTGACGTACCTTTTCCACCAGTCTTCTAGTCTGGCCTGACCTGACCGCACTGAACATGCTCAGCATTACTCCATGTCAGCTAAAGTCTGTGTTTCCCTCCCAAATGCTCAGACTTCCGTAGGCACGGTCTAGGATAACAATGGGCAGCTTCTTCTTTACAATTTACATCTCCAGCAAAATGCTGCATTGTGGGAGATTAACTGTAATATAAATCACATGTATTTTCCTTTGGTTTATGTGGAAATACTCATAACTTGCTGTGTTCAGGGACTTTGTTTTTGGAACAAGGCCCTATGGGTTAGAAAATGACCTTATGGAAACAGTGACTCATCTGAGTCTGTCTTTCCAACACCAAGTATGTGTTTGTGTGTGAGAGAGTAGTCTGTAATTCAATAAATATAAGGTTTTCATCTGAACGTCAAACAATGTGAAATTCTCTTTTGATTATATCCTGATTTTGAGAACTTTATTGCTGAATGCTGATGTCCAGGAATCACACTTATTTAGCTAAATTCTTTTTTTAATTGATTTTTTTCATAAAGGAAGCATCTGTTTTTACAGTTAAACAAGATAAGCTGCATTCAAACTCCAGGGAAACTTTAAAAGGGGCTCCAGTCTTGCTTTTTAAAAGCCAAGGACACAAATAAATCATGTGTCTCACAGACCTCTGACCTCTCTTGTAATTAACTGATAGAGTTCTCCACAGTTCACACACAACTCCCTCTTTTTGAAGAAGAATCTGTGTGAAAATGGGATGTCCACATTGTAATTCAGACTGTCACTCAAGACCAATAGACCTCAAAGTGATTGTGAAACCTATGATTATTCAAGTCTTGACACTCTTCAGTGTCCTTGCGGCTACCCTTTGCTAAGATACAAATGAAGATCTTCAAATGAAGAGTCACACTGATTTCAGTCTAGGGAGAACAACCTAGTTTGTACAAGGAAACATGTTTTCCTTTGGTTTGGACATGTCCCTTTTTTTTTTGCTTTCAATGATGTGCGCGCAGTGAGGGACTTGGCCCAGAAAGGTTTTTTGGTAACACTTTAAAATAGCATTCAGTTGTAAGCCATTTATAAGTGATTAGTTAATGACGAACTAATCATTTACAAAACAGAACTATTACTCATCATTCGTAGATCTTTCACACAAGTGAGTACACACACACAACCTGTAACCGGCAGGTTTGTAAAACATTTACAACTGATGAGTAGTTTACACTTTAGATTAGGGGACGCAGAAAGCTTTGTAAATGATTTATTCATGCGTTTACACAACAGGTTTTGAATACTTTGTAGTGTGTACCGTTATGTAAGGTCTGACTGGTGAGGGTGTAGACAGATGTATTTTCTGATACATGGATTATTTATAACGCTGTGCAATATTAGTACAATGTTGACATTTCAATGATTTATAAGGACTAATATTACTAGTAACCTTGTTTAATAATAATTTATTTTTAAGATAAGTGGCTGCAATCAATTTATTTTAGCTACATTTAAATAAACAAATTTAGTTGACTAACTTTCAACATTTTTTTGATTTAAATGTAGCTAAAATATATTGTTTGCAACCACTTACCTTAAAAAAAGTGTGTATCATTTTTTTCAGTGTATTAACCTTTTACTAAGGATATGTTTTTATTTTTTAAGATAACTTACGAGATTTGTAAATCGTTAGCATATTACTTAATAATCATTTGTGAATGTATAGTCATGTTTTGTAAATGATTAGTTCATCATCATCTAATCACTTGTAAATGACTTGTAAATGAATTAACAAAACACACAAATTGTTAGCATATCACTTATCGCTTATGAATGTTTTGTAAATGATTAGTTCATCATTAACTAATCAATTATAAATGACTTACAACTGAACGTTATTATAAAGTGTTACTGTTTTTTTTTGTTTTTTTGAGACTGCATAATTTCATTGCCACATCACACTGCTCTAAATCTCTTACCACCAGTTCTTAATAACTAATTTTAATATATATATAATATATATATATAATATATATATATATTAAACCTTCTATAGTTGATGCTTTATTCGGCTTGATTAACACCCATTTCAATTAGATGTATTTTCTTTCGTACTAACATTTTCTAATGCTAAAAGCTCTTGAAAACCATCTTAAAATAAGTTTTCCTAGATTAATTAAATTTCCAAAAATACATTTCATCAGCATCTTCAATGTGCACATTATCTACCAGGGGTGCTTGTTAAAAATTTTTTATTTTATATTTTTGTTGTTTAGCTTTCACTTGGGTATTTTGTTAATTTGGATGAAACTTCAAAGGCATGCTTAATGCTTTTTTTTATGTGCGTGTTTCCTCCCCCATTCACATGTTCTTCCAAGATCTCTTTAAACAGTTTAAACTTTAAATGTTATTTTTATAATTCTGTTTATCATGGTTGCGGCCTAGACAGCTGTCTATCCATAACAAAGTGATCTTCCAGGATTCATTAGCTTGCAGGGGCGCGGGAAGATGCTTTCGGTTGGGGGTGTTGTGTGTGTCCGTGTTGGGGGGGGGCTAGCGTCATGTGTTCATGAGGATTAGGCTAATCATCCCATATCGAAAACATCACAAGTAAAATTAATCAATGGTTATCAAGATAAACATGGGTTTATTATAGCCCACATACAATTTACATTTCAGAGATCATTAAAAATAAATTATTAAATGCTCAACTGAATACTTTCAATGAACAAACCCATGGCGTTTGCATTTGCAACCATGACAACAGGGGGTGCTGCAGCCCTCCTCAGCACCCCTACTTCCCGCGTCCATGTTAGCTTGCTTTTTTATATTTACACAACTTGAACTCCTGCACTTTTATACAAACGTATATACTTTCAGACCGAGGGAAGATAAATCACGTTGACGGGTAACTGCTTCTCGGTGTGAAGTCATGCAAGATTTTAATTTATCAGCTCATTAAAATTACACCTCACATTCCTTTGGCTTATAAAAGTCAAACAAAACTCTACTGACTGCAAAGTCACTGCTTTTCTCTCCCTCCCCGATCGTCCTATCATGTATATTCAGAGGAAACATCTTGAGCTAAAAACTAACTTCAATTTTCACTTTTTTATGACAAAGATCAATGATTTCGTATAACTTAACTATATCTATATATATATATATAAGATATATAGTACTATATTATCTGCATCCTGGAGGAACAACCCTACTCACTCGTCCATGGACTGGAAACATCCCTCCCTTATGTTTCTCTTTGTAGCATGTTTCCTCCTCTTTGCTTTGTTTGGATGTTGTGAGAGCTTGCAGAGCTTCCACAGCCTCTGGTCTGTCATGATCTAAAAAGCTTTGTTACACTGTTTTAGAATGAGAACCCTTGAGGGCATCAGCGGAGAGATTTCTATAAACATTTACACCTTTCCTGTTGCCCCCCCACACTGTGGTACAATCTCGGATCTTCTACTTTCTCTTGCCTTTGTCTTTTCTCTCTCTTCTCTTTTCCCTCCCTCTTTTTCTATCGTTCATTAACTTACAACGTCAACCATCAGCTTCAACTTTTGACATTAGCAGCAACTGTAAATAGACTGGAACGCATTTTTCAATAGGATTTTGTTTTAAAATTTTTCTTTGGGTTTAAAATCGAGGACCAAAAAAATCACTCACTTTAGATGTAATGAATAAATCCACATATGCCTGTTTTAGATACTTTAAAGGGGTCATATACGATGTTGCTAAAAATAACATTATTTTGTGTATTTGGGGTGAATGAAATATTTTTATATACGATATTGCGGTTTAAGGTAAAAAAAACCACATAATTTTCCACATACTGTACATCATTGTTTCTCATCTATGCCCCGTCTTTCTGAAACCCCACTAAAACCCCGTTCGATTTTACAAAGCTCTTCAGTCTGCAAAGGCCAGGTGTGCTGTGATTTCCGCAGCTATCCAGTGCGTTATGATTGGCCGAATACCTCAAGCGGAAATGTTACGCCCCTCACCAAACTGTGATGATGCCCTGTCAGGCCGGAGCGATGATTCAAAAACATGAAAACCCATTATAATTCAGTGCATCCAGTGGGGACATAATTATGGATTATTATGACTTATACTGTCTTTTTTTTTAATTTTTCTTTTTACCCGCTTTGCATCCGCGCTGGCTTAAACATTAAAACCATGTCTGTGCATTTTGTGATCCCCGAATAAATTACAACAACAGAGCCCTACTCTACTACCATACCTGCCCAAAAAAACTTTTCGTTTTAAACATGGTTAAATATAAAAACGTACTTACAGTCTTTGAGTCAGAACAGCCAGCGTTGTATTCTACTCTACCAGGATCAGGAAACATTCCTCCATAAAATGAGCTGCACACATCAGAACATCTGAATATGTTCTGTGAACTGTTCGGTACAGTTGTTTTGGAATACAAAACTTAACACCACTGATTTCTAGTCGTGGTCCCTTTTGGCAGGCCAAACAACGTAGTTTCCTTCACCAACGAACACAGCTGCCCACAAACACACGACTGTACTTCGTCCTAGAGTGACAAAGATGCCATGGGCTAGAGGGAAGGAACGTTAGGAACGCCGTATGGCTAAGTGAGCGATTGCCGGTGGGTCTTGTAACCGCGCTGGTGGATTCGACGAAGGAGCGTCTGGCGGACTTGCCGCAACCACATGTGACAACCCCCAACCCCCCCGGGCTGGACTCCTTTTCGTCCACGGTGAAAGCCGATCCGGCGATCCACAGCGCGAAGTTGATGTATTTCCTCAGCGACCAGCACAGATCAGCTCCAGACATGACGATATCGTCCGCTTTTGGAAGGCCAAACAAAGTAGTTTTCGCTTTCACAACGAAACAACGCCTTCACGACATGGCGGCGGCAGCAACAACAATACTACAGCGAGAATTAAAGTTACGCCTTCTTTCTTTGCGTGAACATTTGGGCGGTGTTATGCAAATCTTCCCACATCGTGACGTAGATATGTGGGGGCGTGTTAGAATGAGCTGTTTTAGGTAGGTGTGGCTGATTCTTTACTTTTATAAAGAATATCTCTTCTCTTGGATTTGAACTTTATTCTTTGCAACTTTACCGAATCTTCTTTAATGCAGCAAGAGCTTTAACACTCCAATAGAAAGGAAAAAATTTACAATCGCTCATATGACCCTTTAAAGTTAAAAATAATAAATCAGTTGTAAATGGCATGATCTTACTCTTTGGAAGAAAGACTTAAGTCTCTCTGCTCTCCCTAGAAAAACTCCTTTTTTTCCCCCGTAAACCTATTAATAAGGAGTTTATATCTTCTTAAAGCATTACGTTTAGCATGGCCGAAAGGTCAACTTAAAGGTCAGTTCTTCCAAAGGTGATAAATCTTACTGACTGGTTGGCTGTGTAATATAGAGCTTTAACATATGTACTTGAAAATGTATCGCAAACTCATCCTGCATGTGCAATAATATCAAACAAATAATAGTGAGATACAGTTCCTGACCAGTGTTCTAACGTACTCCATTATGAAAATTGACTTTACTTGTCTGGCTTTACAAATGAAAAAACTAAAACAAAAAGAGGGACTAAGTGAATCTTTCCAAACTCAAATGATCAAATAGCAAACAATCATCATTGATTAGATGAGAAATAGATGAGAGAGTCAATAATGTATCTCTTTTTCATGATTCGGCTGAGTTCCAGGGTTATACGGTTCTTCTCTTTAGAGGTTTGGAATGCCTGATTAGTCATCAGCAGCTGGTTTGACTGCAGTGTTTTGTGAGAACACTGGTCCTGATCTGAGTGATTATCATCAGGGTAATTTCAATGCTCCTAATCATTTAACTGGTAATCTACTGTACCTATTCATACTTAATTCTTAATTAAAGACGATTGAGGTGCCCTTGAGCAAGGCACCAAAACCCCACCCCCCACCCTGCTTCCCCGTGCGCCGCCTAAAGGCTGCCCCACTGCTCCGGTTTGTGTTCACGGTTGTTTGACTTTGGATTGGATTTGTTAAATGCAGAGCACTAATTCCGAGTATGGTTCACCATACTGATGGTTCTGACATTTTTCTCAAATTCCGAGATTAGATCTCCAATTCTTGTCATTCTCCCATCTTTTTTCTTTTTTCCCCTCGGGTACTCAGAATCATAGAGTTTTATAAACCCCACTACGGCTTTTTTTTTTTTTTCCAATTGACAAACTCGCAATTGTTGAGTTTAATTGACTAGGAGATATAAATTTGCATTTGCGAGAAAAAAAAAGTCTGAATCGTGAGATAAAATAGGTAAATGTTATGTGAAATGTTATATGTTTAACATAGTAAATTTTTTCATCTTAAATAAACTGTATAGTTAGGGCTAATACAATATGTCCCCTATAAACTGCATATGTGAATATTATGTAGACCTATTGTTTAAATCACATTTATGCTTTAAAAGTAGGGTAATCAAAGCAGGTTTCATCCATAGTCTGTCCATTTAAACATCTGTGTTTAGCTTCAAAGGGCGTCTTTGACGACAGTATTCTATAAAAATGATATGCATTCTGATTCTGACATCCAAAGGCACAACAATAAATTTTTTTCTTTTATTCCATGGATTTAACGTCTACTCCAAATTGGTCTAATTCTTAAGACAATAACAGCCTCCTTATTGGCTTACTAAAATAAAAGTCAGTAAGGAGAGGTAGATTTGCTCTAACCATTGTGAGACAGCAGGGAATGATATCATTGCTCAGACCTAGACATTACTCAGCGTTATCTCCAGAGGAGACGCCAGTGTGAGAGAACTGACTTACAAGGTGGAAAAATGTCTCTCTCGTGAATGTGTTTTTTAAACTTTAAGCTCCTGCCAGAGTGGAGTTCTGTGCTTGGATCACATTTTCTACTTTAGTTTGATATATGAAATGTTTTGTCAATATTGATCTGTTGGTTAAATAAAGTAAAATGCTAGTTTATCTGAAGGATACTACAGTATGTTGATGTCATACATGAACAATTTTTAATGTCAGTTTAATGTAAAAAGTTCAGACATATCTTGAATTTAAAGATAGCATGAGGAAGTAATTGGTACGAATGGCCTAATATTTAAAATAATTTAGTGTACACTGGATGTACAAATGGCTTAGCAAGTAATAGAACAAGTACTGTACCAGTCCATAACAGTAATTTGGTACATTAGTCCTTGCTTTTTATAATTAGAACTAGCCTACTTCAAACTCCAGTTATTCTCTTGTAACCAATGGATATTCCAAACAAATAAAGAGTAAATATGTAATTTTCTAATAGATCTCTGGCATTTATAAACTGAAATGTGACTGCCACATGGCATCTCAGGATCCCAGTGTCTTTCTCACACACTATTATAATCTAATCTTACTTCGTTCATGACTCAATAAACTGTGGCAGAATGGTTTCCATAAAACTCATACTTGGCTGACTTAGGAGTCCAGTTAATGATTGCTGCAGTGCAGATAGTTGCTTGTGCTGAAAAGCACAGTGTGTTCTCATGTTCTCACTTTTACTTTTTTTATATTTAGGTAGTCTTTTTTTTCTTTTTTTTTTTTTCTTCCTTTTTTTTTTTTCTTTTTTTTCCTGTTTTGCTTTTCTCTCTTCCCCACTATCGCTCCACTCCTTTATTTGTTATTTCCTGTTTACTTTGGTTTTACAATATTTGATTTGTCATTTTTTTTCTTTGTTCATATTATATTTTATTTCACACTCCTTAATAATAAACTGACTCCCCTTTCTCCGGGTTTGGGAGAGGTTTTGTAGGAGTATTTATTAAGTAATTATTCAGAATTTCTTCTTTTGTGTTCCACAGAAACAAGGAAGTCGTACAGGTTTGGAACGACAAGAGTGTGAGTAAATGATGACACCATTTTCATTTTTTGGAAGAATAATTCATTAACCCTATTGACACTGCTCTAAACGGGTCAATCCATGCTAAATTAAGCTTCTTCTTTAATCCATCAAGACATGCTCTGGGGACCAGTGTAGCACTAACAGACAAACAGATAGGACTAAAATTGTATATATGCCAAATCCAGATGATCTCCACACCAATAGGAACAGCTGTGTAAAACTAAAAAGCTTATGAACTATCTCAAGGGGAGTTCTCGTCATTTTCTCCCCCCTCCACTTCACCGTCTGCATTCATTCACCTCTGCTTCTCTTACACAGTCTGTTTGGGTTTGATGTTTGGCGTATTTCTCATCCTCCTTGCTTCCTGATCCTGTAAGACTGCCAAAAGAATATTTGAATGTTTTTCACAACATCTGCTGTACATGAGGGTTACTTTTAGTGGAAGTTTTTTTTAGTTTGCATATGACAACTTAAATTTACAATAGACGTTTGCTGAGCTATAGAGTGGTAAAATGTCTACTATGCATTTGCTCTCATTTTCCAACCCCAATTGCCTTTCAGCCTTTGCTGTTCGAAGACACAGTGTTCTTTACATCAGCTACATGACTTCCTCCACAACCACGTTTTAGCCAACATTTGTTTTAATATTTTACAAATACTGCCAAAGCAACCAGTTTAACATCTGGAAGTGATCCCCCGGGCTTGCATTTGCTGACTGCCATAATTTACTTTAGAAGTAGTTCCCATGGAGCGGGCTCAAGAGCACACTCAACATTAAAAATCCATCTTCTCAATTGTTTATTCCATCGAGACACCCAGTGATCAAAGATGCTATGGACTGTATAGAGTTAAAGGTTGGTGTCATAGGAAGAATAGGATTCTCTCTTTCTCCTTGTCCTCCTTTCTCGCTCTCTCTTTCTCCCCCTCTTTCAGGACCAAAGAGGCATGTAATCAAGTCATAGCTCAAAAATGCAGCACATGTTTTCCATCAGCACATAAGCTGTGGACTTGGTCAAATGCACATATTTGGATATTTAGCTGTAAAGTGAAAACACCCTATTTGTTTTAATATGATTTATGTGGCAACAATGACTGGAACCAGTTTTTAAACAAAATACCACTTATTAATTTTTAAAAATAGAGTAGAATAGTACAGAGGCTACACAACCTTATAACAAAACATTTTTTAATTAAAGGTATAATGCTTGACGATCTTCTGTTTGGGCCAGAACAAAATTACAGTGTTTCTCACGTTACTGTGAGAAGTAATTTGTGTTGATTTGTTTAACCAAGTTTAGGTAAAATTACACATTATCCAAAAGTTTAAGGGTGTTTAAACTGTTCCATGTGATAACGCTCAGTTAAAAAAATATTTGTCACATAGAGCTGACAAAGAACAGAACAACTTCATTTGGACTTCAGTTACATTTTTATGCAAAACATGTATTAATTATACTTACAATGTATTGATTATAATATTAATGAGATTAGTTATGACTTGTTTATAGGGCCTATTCAAATGCAAACATGCAGTTTAGCAGGCAATTTAATGATAATGTGATAAAACCACCCAAAATACATAGTTTAAGAGAAATACTACCAAAAGAGAATAAATTTATAAAGTAATTTACCTGAAGAACACCAGCAAACATTAATACTTCTTATCCCAAGAGTGCACAGACTGACGTGAAAAATAAAATCTCTCTTTACAATGGAGAAATATTATAATTTCTATTTTTGCTCTATTATGAAGGAATATACTACAATATTTTTTTTCTGTTGTAATGATCATTTAGCACAAGGTGGCGCACTGTCTGTAAATCCCCGACAATAGGCTTTGAATCCAAGAGGCACATGTAAAACATATTGTACAGATATGCATATATCAAAATCTGCTAAACATTAAAAATCAACAGAACCTGAGAAAACACTCCTCATGATTGTTTTGTCTGGTGACATCATTTAGGGAAAAGTATACGTCACATGTTTGAAATGATCTAACCCGGGTATGACTGAGGTAATAGCACTCAGGTGTTTTCTCGGCTGGGTGGGGGTTTTTTTTCCCCCTGCATGTTCAGAGTCAGTACCTTTCTCATAATATCCTCACACATCTGCTCTGCGTTAAGATGCAAGATGTGTTCCTTTAGAGTCATGTGAGCGCAGTGCTAGAGTTGAAATGGATTCAGCAGATGTGAGAGGAGGATATTGATGTGGGTAGACAACAAATCTAATGGTGCATGTTGAAGAGTTAAGAGTAAACTGTGCCCTTTGCCCATCCTCATATGTCACAAACCTGCAAGTGATATCACCGTTATTCATGGAACAGCATGGTAATCACATGGCATGACTAGTGATACTTGCTGGTCAATAGTACAACCAAATCCTTTACTTATGGCATAACTAAAGATCATTGCTGATCAAAAGTACAACCAAATCTAATGCAGATGTGTGCAACATCCTTTAAAATAAAATACCAATTAAGCTCCAATTTTTCAACAATTAACTTTACATTTAAGCAGCTTTATATTCAAGCCTTTCAAGTCATCTTTAGATATATATGTGTATAACTATGTAAACCTCTTTGTTAAAAAATAACAATAATAATAATAGGACGAGTCCTTACACAAAAATCAAAAAGCCTCAGGTTTTGCATCAGAATTAGCTTCATGAATAAACAGCAACTTACCACTGTCGTCTTGGCATTTCACAAATTGTAAAAAAGCCACAGATAAAGCCAGAAACAGGACAGTCCGATAAGGCTGAAAGATCATCATGCCCATATCAAAGACATGAGCTGTTGTTGTGTGCAAAGTAACCGGGAATAGGAAGGAAAAAAGAGTCCAGGTTATCGCTGCACCATGAAGACAGACTGAGTTTTTCCTGCACAGAGCAGCAATCAGACCCAGCCCCACTCTCTGCTGCCTCTTTTTTAACAGCCTCAAGTAAGAAGAATGCTTCCAACACTAATTTTCCTCCCCCTTTTGTCAGTGCTCTCTCATAAGCATCCACTCTGGCTCTTTTGAATTACACTGCATGTTCCTCATGACTATTCTTTAAAGATAGTACAATATTGTATATTGTAACAGTAATTATTTGTTTTTGGTTATCATTCACTAATCAAATCTGTTTGGCTTGGTAGAGTTGCTAAGAAGGACAGTAAACTGGCTTTATGACAGTCTTAACTGCACTGACTTTACAGCAGTTGCTCATAGGCTCCTTTTTTACAAGGGAACAAGAAAAAAGTTTATATCCCATTTGTCTTGGGCTCCAGATGACAGATTTAAACCCCTAGTAGGAAAACAAGAGTGAAAGACAATGGAGAAAGGTAAACTTTGGTTAAAAAAGCAAGTCATTTTCTGGCGAAGGAGTTTAAATTCATTGTTGCCCGTTCTTCATTATTTCAGTGGTAAATACTAGACAGCAGGATCAGCTAAACATTCCATTGGTTGGTCAGAAATCTTCTACAGTTCTACTGACTTGTCCAGATCCACATTTTATTAAGCATATTTCACATGCTCCACACATGGGTATGTTGCTATGAATTCACATATATGTAAAAGATGACCATGATCTTGCATGTGGTTTGGCTGAATGCTTTATTTGTCTTTATGGTGTCAGGTTTTGCTCTGTTCTGTAATTATTGCAAGAAAAAAATGATTTTTATTTGATCTGAAATTCAATAAAATTGTATATAGTGCTATAAAGTAGAAGAAAGTTGTCATTTGTAGGATGATTTATACTACTTAAGGTTATCAGGGGGTATTTGATTCAATTATCTCACAATGTCAGGAGCAATACTAAATGTAATTTAAAGTATGAATTAATATATTTACTGCTCTGTGCCACAATTGACAATGAACAGTAAATATACAGTTCCAAAAAGGAGAGAGAATGCTTTTTTTTAGCCATCCTTTACATATTGTAATTCATCGGCTTGAATGTTCTGAACGTGTTTTAAATTGTCTCTACTAGCTGAAAGATATCACTGATTTAGATATCCTGAGGAATCACACCTGTAGATGTGACACCTCTAGACTACAATAAGGGTCAGGTAAGCGGCCTATGCATTTTAGCCAATCCGAAAATTCTCCCTGCTTTTTACGGGTTCAGATTTACTGACGTCAGGTTGACTGAAATATTTTTGGAGGCAGGGTTTTAGTGAGGGGGCATGTGGGATTGGAGTAGTGGTCTAATTCTTAGCAAAACAGCTGAAATTGCTTACAACTCTCATGATGGCAAGTTCCCGTTATATACAAATATCAAATATTCAGATATACCTGGTATATATGGATGAAGCATACAGTATAGATGGATATGCTAGTGCTATTTATGATATGCTATTTACTAAAAATAACTATTATTTCAAGTTGTCAGAAATGCAGATACATTTTATGAAAAAGCAAGTGTTTTCACTACTGATTAGCATCTTATTTTCACTCCCTCATCTCATCTGAACCATTTTGGCAGACAGTACAGTACTGGGACGCAGTTATTTGAATTAGTCATGCTATGACTAATTTGAACTCATTGCCAAACTAAGCTTCAAGTTAACTTGCATATTCATTAGGAAACTGATTCTAAATGTCAAGTGGTATGTAATGAAAATCCAACTTGAAAGGTTTACTAGATGTACTACAAATGCTGTTCATATGTACTGGAAATATTTTCCACCTTTCGGGAGTAAAACCAGCTATGATTCTCTAAACATTAGAATATCTCGCATAAGGTGAGTTAGAGGACTTAAAGTATTCAAAATAATGCTTGACTAATGTTGTATTTGAATCCTCTTCAGTCTTTTAAAAACTTCTGAGGGAAAGGGGAGGAAACAGCTGTGAGCCATGTTCTTCAGGAACTTGATTTACTCTCCATCTCCAATGCTTGTACAGCACAGAGGAGCAGAGGTGAGGAGGGGTGGGCTGAGTCGCAAGGCAGCTCTCCTCAAGTAGCCCAGCCCAATGGAGTGGCCAATAGCCTTTCCAAACCACTGCAAAATCACTTGCAAGCAGCAGTACTCTCACACCAAAAACAGGAATGGGAGGTCTTTTTCCACACTGTTACAATAGGCTGCCAAGTATTGGGTCATAAGAGAATGTAGCCCAGAGGAAGGTTTTAAATAAAAAAAAAAAAAAAAAAAAAAAAAAAAAAGCTGTAAGGAGGCAGACATTGCAATGAGTTATAGTGCTTTCCTTGCTTGCTTGTGCTCATATCTGGCTGCTGTGGGTCCACTGCCATGGAAGAAATCAGCTCAGTTTAGTCAAACACGCCAGAAGTCTGTGCTTTGGGATGTGTGTCTTTAAAGGGGGAAGTCATGGCCTAATGGTAAGAGATTCGGACTCGTAACCTAAAGGTCTCGTACCAGCAGGGATTGTAGGTGGGGGGAGTGAATGTACAGCGCTCTCTCCCACCTTCAATACCACGACTGAGGTGCCCTTGAGCAAGGCACCGAACCCCCAACTGCTCCCCAGGCGCCACAGCAATATGGCTGCCCAATGCTCCAGGTGTGTGTTCACTGCTGTGTGCGTGCACTTTGGATGGGTTAAATGCAGAGACTATGTCCACTTATGGTCAACCAGACTATTCCACATGTCACGTCACATTTGTAACATGTACAGCAAGTGTGGTTTGTCGTCTTGTGTAGCCTGCGCCTTTCTTTCATCACACAGTACTCACTCAATCATCACTAAATACTATTACACTACGGTTCAAAATCTGGGGTTCCAGCATGTTCTTTTTTTATTAAAATTTAATATCTCTTTCATTAGCCTGAAATTTCTTATGCACTCAATCTTGATCAAAAGTGATAGCTAAGCGACTTTTACATTTTGTTTTAACAAAAAAATCCCCATTTCAAATCAACTCATAACTTCTTCTTATTCCTCTTCTAAAGAATTACCCTGGACAAATATCTACTAAACAACAATAGTTAACGAACACACAATGTCTTTCTTTCACATTTATTAACCTGTATAATATATATATCTATACTAATATTATAATTATATATACCATATCGCTATATTGCAGCCCGGCCTCTCTTCTCTGTTTCAGCTTAAGATATGGCTCATTTTTTTAATTTTAAGCTTATTTCCCCCTCATTATTGTACACACAGCCCCCCATATTGACAAAAAAACACAGAATTATTGACATTTTTTGCAGATTTATTAAAAAAGAAAAAAAACTGAAATATCACATGGTCATAAGTATTAAGACCCTTTGCTCAGTATTTAGTAGAAGCACCCCTTTTGATCTAATACAGCCATGAGAATCTTTTTGGGAAAGATGCAACAAGTTTTCTCACACCTGGATTTGGGGATCCTCTGCCATTTTTCATTGCAGATCCTCTCCAGTTCTGTCTGGTTGTATGGTAAACGTTGGTGGACAGCCATTTTTATAGGTCCTCGTTCCATAGCTTGATCTCATTGGGGTTTAAGCTCAGGCATTCTGTTGGCGACCATGTTCAAGAATCAGTCACACGCTTTGTGTAAGCCACCACTTCCTGTTCGTTTACATTCCTGTCCTCATGTACTGTGCTGCTTAGGGTCATTGTTCTTTGTTGGAAGGAAAACCTCGCCTTTCGGCCAGTCTCCAGCTTCGGGTCTCGAGCCTTCCTTCCTCGGAGCAAGGCTTTTCCGCGTCCACGTATATCCCGTGCGTATCTCTTGAGCCGCCACTTTCCTAATCTCTCTTTAAGTCTTCTCCCTTCCCCCTCTGATTTTGCAACCATTCCCGTCCCCGGTTCGCCTGCTATCGCCTGCGGAAAAACAACCCCCACATCCCTTGATGCTGCCACCACCAGGCTCTGCACTGTTGGGACGTCGTTTCGGACTACCTGCCTCTGATGGAGCAGTGTGTCAGCCTGGGTTCCTCCACACACCGCTTAGAATTAAGGTCAATACTTCCTCTATCTTGGCGCTCATCAGAGCCAGGAGAATCGTTATGTCTCACCATATCCTTTGTTGGAGCCTTCTAGGTGTTGTTTCTACTGGCAACTCCATGCGGCTTTTCTAGTGTCTCCTGCAGGAAAGGCTTCCGTCCGCCCGCCATCCTTCTGCCATAAAGCCTCTGCCCTGCGTGGAACCGGGCGCTGCAGTGATGGTTGACTTTCTCTCTCACAACCTTGCCCAGTCCCCACTCTCCCCGCCTCCATCGTTTCTCGTGGGAGCTCAGGATCCCAGTGATCATTCTTGGGCCTGGCGTCGGTACCGCTCTCTACTCTCAAGCGCGCTGCTCCGCCGATAGCGCAGTCTTGGCCGGACGGCAGCGTCTAAAAGGGTTCTGGGGGTCGCTCCCAAACATCGGCCAGTTAGATTATGCGAGCCACTGTGCGCTTAGGAACCTCTCAGTGGCAGCAGAAACTGTTTTTGTACCCTTGGCCAATCTGTGCCTTCCACAATTGCTGTCTCTGACGCTTCAGTAGTTCCTTGTTGACCTCTATGATTCTCGTTGCTCTGACAGGCACTGTGACTGTAGGTCGTATATACGACAGGTGTGTGGCTTGCCTAATCAGTCCATCATACTAATCAAACTACGCTGGAACTCAAATGAGGGTGTAGAACCATCGCAAGGAGACAGAAGAAAGCGGACAGCACCAGTTACCATATTTACTTCACGTAAACGGGTCTGAATCTGGTAGGACCAGGGGATCATGTCTCATGTGGCGGTTTTGAATAAAGAGCTGGCAAAAAATGGCACAATTCGTGTGTATTCTGGCGTCAATATGGGTGCCTGGGAGGTGGAGAAAAAAAATGACTTAAATGATTGAGCAAATGGCTGCAATAGACAAAGAGTGAAAATTTAAGGGGTCGGAATACTTTCCGGACCCACGGTATATATTTTGAGCACCAAATCAGCATATTTGAATTATTTCGGAAGTATTGTGTGACACTGAAGCCTGGAGTAATGACTGCTGAACATATGGCGCCAACACAGGATTAAATTACATTTTAAAATAAATTAAAAATAGAAAACAGTTGTTTTAAATTGTGATTATCAGAACTTAAGTTCTATCATGTAATTTTCATTACCTGATGGGACACACTTATAGTGTTGTAAAAAGTGTTTACGAAGCTTTATTTTTTTTTCAATACTTTGCATTTTAAAATCAACTTCTAAATATCTGTTCAGTAGTCCCTATAACAGATGACACAATTTACTTTTGTGGTGCTTCTAATTAAGTGATAAAAAGCAGTTGCTAATGTTGTACAAAATAATTATCACCACTACTCATTTGCACCACTCTTTGTTTTACTACCAAATTAGTGTAATCTCTACTTATTTAACATACATTGGAAGGTTTCGTGACCTCTCGCGGAAAAAAATGTCGGCAAAAAGGTCTCACAATTTTTTCCACAACATGATGCATGTTGGCTCTGGAGCGGTATTCGAGGTGTGTGCGAGAAGTGTGGGTTTAGTGTGCATTAAGGGCACTGCGCTCTTGCATTTTTAAGACCTGGGACAGTCTTGCGCACTTATGGTGCGTTCAAGTCATGTCGGATAGATCGTATTTTCGAGTTGAATGCACATGAACGCCACCACGAAGTCGTTATTTCAAGTGGGAAACTCCAAAATTTTCTTTAAGATTTCTTTTGATTTGCCATGATGCATGTTGCATTTAGCTAACAGCTTTTTTTAATCTCTATATTTTAGCATTTGTTGATGCTGAAAATCAGTTATACTGGGATCCTGGTCTAAAAAAAAAATTTTAAAACGCAAAACACACCTGATGCGAATTCTTTGCTCTTCATTTTCTATAAGCAGAGTTAACAGACCCTGTTGTATTTTTTTGTAAATTATTAAAAGAAGGTACACTGCCATCTTGTGCCTACTAAACTGACTTGAACGCACCTGACATCGTAATTACGACTTGTCAACTCGTAAGTACGAATGTCCCAGGAGAACTTGAACAGCATTACTTCCTGTCGCGTGCATGCGCTCTCAAGTGGCCAAGACCGCAAGTGTGGGTATTTGGACAAGGGGGTAGTGTACATGTAGAAAATTCTGCTGTGATCTGATTGGTTGACTGAGTCCTGATAAGAACACCTGTGGTTTCTTACTAATTAAGTCTCAATGGTCTCAATGGCTGTGTCCGAAAGCTCTAAAATGCTGCCTTCGGAGGCAGCATTCCAAGGCAGGTACGAATCCAAATTCTGCTTTACTTCCTGTCTCCGGAGGTACCTTCTTCTGATCGAATTTTGAAGGCAGCATAGATGTATCCTTCACTGCCTTTGACATCCCACAATCCTGTGCGTTCCATTCCGTGATGGTTGAGCTAAAAAATAAAGAAAGTTGAAAGTTGCGTTTGGTGGTCAGTTTCTGTGTAAATGTATATTTCTGACTAACTGTTTGCACTTTTGATGTTATTTCTAGCGAGAAATCAGTATTGTAGTAATTAAATATTCGTTTAATTATCACAAAAACTCGTTCTATTTTGTTGTAGATCATTAAACCGTTACGCTGCCTCAGAAGCCTGTCCGAAATCAGTTTCATGAGGTGCCTTCGTGCAAAAACGCTGCCTGCAAAGTCATTGCCTCATACAGCAGCAAGTCAGCTGCCTGAGTTTTCGGATACAGCCTCTGTGTTTGTGTGTGAGAAGCCGTTCCTTTGCTTGTTTCTTTTATGTATAATGTGATTGTTGTTTATGTTGAAGTCTGTTTAGTTTCTCTTTGAACTTTATTGGATTTGTTAAAGTTGATTTAGACCATGTATGATTTGTGCTAATGTGTTTGTAAATACTAATTGTTTCTATTTGCTTATGGTTTGTCAGAAACCAACAATTACCAGCAGTTGATACCATGGGAAATGTCTACTCCTACATGTTGAAATAATAAACTGAGAAAAAGACTGAATGAGTTTTAATGGACCCACCATTCTGGTAGCAACAGCCAATCAATTTACGTTTAAATTTCTACAATACACAAAAAATGAAAGTGTGCAAACTGAAAACTGCTTTTAAAATCTGAATTAAATATAGTAATATGCAATAAGATAAGCACTATTGGCAACAGATTGTGAAATGCTTACAATCCTAATGCTTGCTGCAAACGGGCAGTTCTGGGTGACCAAAGTTAGTGTTTTCAAATGTTTTCATATTTCTATTGAAATGTGGAACAGTGAGAACTGAAATGTATTTAATATCTATTAAAAAACTGCAGATTTATCTTGCGTTCCTTAGCAGGAGATACATGCTTTACTGACTGTGATGAAAGGCATTGAAAATGGTGACAAATGCTGAACCCTTTATTGCACCACCCACTCAAATACAATGACTGATTTATTCAAAGGAATGTCTCGTCTGGAGAATGGCCAGATACTGACTTGTACTGGCTTGTTTTTTGTGTTCACTTTCCCCATGTTAATAGATAGAACATAGAAACACTGAATGTGATACTGGTGTTTTGTTCTTTGAGAGAAAATTCAAGGCTTTGGCGTTGTTAAAGAAAAAAAAAAAAAAAAAAAAAAAAAAAAAAAAAAAAATAAAAAAAAAAAAAAAATTTTAGGCTTAAGCCCTAAAAAAAAAAAAAGAAAAAAAAAAAAAAAAATCAAAAAAAAAAAAAAAAAAAAAAAAAAAAAAAAAAAAAAAAAAAAAAAAAAAAAAAAAAAAAAAAAAAAAAAAAAAAAAAGAAAAAAACAAAAAAAAATAGCCCCCGGCCCCAAGCTCAAAGTAATGATAGAAAAAGAATAAAAATCACCTTTTCAGCATATTGTTTTAAAATAGAATACACAAATGTTTGTTCTCCAGAAACAAAACTACTTTAATGTGCACTTTCATCTTTGCAATTAAAATTTTCCACAAAATTGACTCTGTACACAGTTTAATGAAAAACGAAAAGTATAGATCAAATATGTATGTTTATGTGTGTGTGTATGTAAACTAGATCCTAAACTAGACCAATGGTTACCATAGTGTTCTAGGGCTTCTGATGCTGTGCTGCAAGGAATACTGGTGCAAAGTTTTAAAGAAGCTTAAAAATACATTGAAGCACTTTTAATAAGGTATATTTAACAATATTTTTTAAATTGTTATTAATCTAGTGACATTATTGTTGTCCAAAACTTTAAGACGAGCCTCTTCAAAATCCACCTAGCCTCACAGTGACCTCAAAAGATTTGCACACACAACACACACACACATACACACACATCTATATACGGTCTGCTCATTGTCTTGACTTGTATTTAGGGTCTTTAGCAGTACATTATAAATCATGGTTTAGAGCATTTTTGTATGCTGAATGTCTGCTAAAAATGTCAATGCACATGAAATAAAATAACACAACCTTGCAGAGACATGCTGGTGGTGCTGTTTGATCAACTTTAATCAAGGTAGCTTTTGACCCGCTGCAAAGGTTCTCAGAGAATGGAAATAATTAGTACGGTTTAGATCTCCAAGGAAACAGCAGCCAAATACAGCTATATACAAAATTTCCAGCCAGTGCTTATACGCCTACGAAATCAGTTGATTTTGTAGAATGCTGCATTACAGTATTTTAACCCTCTCCTTTCAAACAGTTCTCTTGTGTATTTATGTACACAAGACAGAATTAAATTATGACAAATAATCCAAAGAAAAAAACACACTTTTAATAATTGTATTATGTTATGTAGATAATTTGTTGTTTGTTATTTTTACTTTCTGACATATAAATTACTCACATTTAAGGACTGAACAAACCCCTAACCTTAATGCTCATTCTGGTTTTATCTCTTTCTTTGCACTGATATGATTTTCTGATTTGTACCAAATGTTTTTACCCTAGCAGGGGGAATGTACTATTGTCAGAGGACCTCTGCATCTCAAATGTAAGTTGAACAAAGACTTCTTCCTGCTTGAAACCTCCCACATACTATGTTCAGTTAGCAGGCACTAACTATTTCTGCACATGGTGGAGATCCCCAGGCAAAGCTGTGATGAGCCCTCCTATGTTAAACCTTGAGCCATGTTTCTGTGCTAAAACCATCTTTACTAGTTAGGTCTGCATCCAATCAAAGCACAAATAAGCAACGGAAATGCAAAGTATGCAGACTGGCCATTCAAGGTATAACTGATAACTTTGATCCTATGATCTGCAGTCTGTCAGGTCTCCTGGGACAGTTTGTTTCCAGAAACATGTTGCTACCACATGTAGTTGAGGAAGTTCCTGTTATATATGGTTGTCTGTATTTTCCATGCATGAACATTCTGCATGGCATGTGAAAAATGTTCCACATACAAAGAGTGGTCTTTAACATCAAAAGTATTCTTTGGTTTCTTGTCAAGAATCAATTCAATTTCTTCCTTTGAACCAGAGGTTTTTATTTCTAGCATTTCTAGAAAATACAGCAACTGTATATAAACACTAACTTTAACCTCTAAACTGGTGTTAGATGCATTTTTTTGAATGCTTAGAAAACAATTTTCAAGCATAAATACAATAAACAAAGTATTACACCATAAAGAGTCTTACAAGAAACTGATTTTTTTCAAGTTCTTTAAAGAATTCAGATATAGATCTTGAAAATAAGAAAAACATTCATGAATGTAAAATTTTGCAGGGAATAGTAACAAAATAATTATTAATATGAAAAGGGTCTATTTTCAGAGTCACCCAAAAATACCCTTTTTTTTGGCTAATACAAAAGTGGATGCGTGCTTTAAACCGATAGTGCTCCAAATTCAGCATACACTAAATCACTTTTACACCTTAAGTTTTTTTTTTTTCTTACGGACGCGTAGCTTTTCACTTCACAAGATGTTTATTCCTTAAGTTTTTTTTTTCTTACGGACGCACAGCTTTTCACTTCACAAGATATTTATTGATTGACTGTAGTCGTGTGGATTACTTCTGATGTTTTTATCAGCTGTTTGGACGGCACCCATTCACTGCAGAGGATCTATTGCTGAGCAAGTGATGTAATGCTAATTTTCTTCAAATCTTTTCTGATGAAAAAATAAACACATCTACATCTTAGATGGCCTGAGGCTGAGCACATTTTCAGCAAATTTTAATTTCTTGGTGAACTATTTTAAAGGTGTCATAGGATGCCCATTTTCCACAAGTCGTTATGATTATTTAGGGTCTTAATGAAAAGTCTGTAACAAAGTTTGGTTAAAATTTCTCAATGGTAGTGTAAAAAACACCTTTTTTTTACCCTGTCAAAAACAGCTCTTTTCAGAGCAAGCCGTTTTGTAGCATTTTCCTTTAAATGTTAATGAGCTCTGCTGACCCCGCCCCTCTCTTCCGAGCCGCTCTCTGAGGGACTGTTTACTTTAGTCTTTATTCATCGTGAAACTTGCTAATTAGCACATTATTAGGAAAGGCGATTTGCAAAGATTTGTTACACTCACTTCTTCTGTAGGTGAAGCTCGATCACGAATGATTCGCGCGAACAGACAAATTTATGTAGATTGGAGGTGAATTCCCTTCAAAAACAAATGTAATCCACTGCATCTTCAGCGGCTCAGATGTCGAGAGTAAATGACGACTGAAATGTTCATTATTACATCCAACAACAGAACACCTCAATCGCTTAGAAGTCATTCTTGTCTATAACTGCTCCGGTGGTGAAACAATGGTGGACTGATGACAGCTCACTCAGGGCGGGTCTAAGGTAAGACACCAGTCCAGTCTGTGCTGAAATGCTACTGTCAATCAAACTATTGTGGGAGGGGCCTGTCTGTGTGACGTCACACAGACAGGCATCTGAGATAGGCTTGATTTGAGAAAGTGGAAAACATTTAACCAGATTAAAAAACACTGTTTGGATTTTTATCATTATAGGGTGGTTGTGTACAAACACTGCCAACACACATTTCAGTTCAAACAACTTGTAAAAGTGCATGTAGCGTTATATGACCCCTTTAAGGACTGTCAGATGAGTCTTGAATCTTCCACATAATGTTTTCATGTTCATAAATGTGAGAGGACATATATTACACACAGGCCTACAGCCTCAGATAGAATAAAGTCAAATAATATCTTTATTTAAGCATGATATGCCTGACTAACCCAAAGTTGTATCAGTCTTGACCTTCCTGCTCCATTTGCTTTCGCCCTTCAGCCATGTTTTAGTGAAGACTACCAAACAAAAGTTGTCTATAATGTTAAAGATAAGCTAAAGTCCGTTAGGAGCTATATGCTGTTGTTAATGAACCTGGTTTGGATTAAGTCAATGACAATTAAAAAATGAATCACTTGAAAGTGAGAAATCTTTAGAATAAATTCACTGAAACATAAGGTACCCCTACTTTTTGTTGTAGACTCATGCAGTGCTAGTAGAAAGGAAAATAGGGGGAGGACTCTTTTGAGGTTTGTGCTTCTAACTCAGGAACCACAAATGAAATTGTTTTTTCTTAGTCAGGGGAAATGATTTGCACCTACTGGAAAATGTTAGCAAATGCAAGACGGCTGGATATACTGTATGACTCACTGCTGGGATATCTTGGGGGGAGGATGGTGGTCGTCTACTTGAATGTGGGGCTGAGACATTTGTTTACTTTCCAGACAGTTTGGCTAGGAGGCTCCAAAAGGGGACCGCCATGGAGAGCATGATTTTCCAGAGCTTCGTTAAAACGGGAGGGCTGAGGTCAGGGGTGATGGCTCAAAAAAAAAAAAAAAAAAAAAGATGGTTTTTTAGTATAGAAATACTCTCTGGGGGATGGAATACTATGTAACAATATTCTGATTCTCATTTTCCCCCTCTTTTTTGCCTTCCTACAGTTTTTATCTCAATCAATAATTGAGGTGCACAAAGGTGGTTTTGAAAGTATGCACACTTTTCAAGGTAGACAAAATAATGTCACACACTTAAATACTCACAAGAGTTATGACTAACAGGTCAGTCTCAGAGCATAAACCACATTTTCTGAACCTGAGTTTGCATTGTATGGCATTTCCATGTGGATTAACCAAAAAGGTCGCCAATCCAATGCTTTATTTAAAAGCGGTCTGTTGTCTTGGGGATATTTAATTATTTTACTTTATTTACTAATATAATTGTATGTAATCTTTTAATAGAACAAGGAATTTCAAATGATAAAATAATCTTACGTGGAATAAGTCAGCTTAGTTATGATGTGAGCATTTGATGTTAGCTGTACTTCTTGGGTTAATGTGTAAATGTCATATGTCTACATTAGACAAAAGGTTTTAGAAATGTATCTTTTCAATCATATATATATGATATAGTATATATATCTATATATATATATATATCTATATATCATATTTATTTATTTATTTTCGAGAAATTCCTGGGCTCTAATTTTTGTAAAAATAAATGATGATACTTGAGTAAATGGTGAAAAAGGAATTGGCCTTGACTGGTGAGATTCAGATTTCAGGTTCACATTATGGAAAGAATGGCTCAATTTTTTTTTTATAAAAGAATATATAAACTCATCCTTACCCTCCCCCCCCTCCATTACAGGAATGTGTGGTTAGTGTAGATGGTCTGTTGCCTGTCCCATTGTGGGGGTGTGATTGATAACTTCAATGCTGCTGAAAGTTAAAAGCACAAAAACTTATGATAGCCTTATATGTCAACTTTCCTGGGTGAACACTGGCATTTTATTGTGCAAAATGTCAGTGAAGTCAAGCTATCTGATGTCACACTGTGATATTTGGACTGCTGTTTTTTGATTACAGCTCTGGAAATTGATAATTACATGCTTAAACATTTTGCATGTCTCTGCAGAGAAAGTTGATTCATTCAAAAATGTGTCTATATTGTGGCTGATTGATGGCAGAACGAGGATAAAAGATAGCCCCAAGCAAGTTTTATTTTAAATAGCTGTTAGCTGAGTAATGACAGCCAAGCACAGCATTATGTTTTGGCCGGTTGTTAGCATATGTGTGTTGCTACTTGCAGCTCTACATGTTATGTTCCCTCAATTCAGGATTAAGGGCTTGGAACAATAAATGTCTAACGATTGTTTATTGCATATAAAATAACATACATTTGCATTGCTTCTTTTTTCCTTACATACTCCCTCAATTACTTAGCATTCATGAGAGAAAACTTGTTACTTGGCATATCAAGAAATTACACGTTTCAGTGTTTGTGTTTATGGATCTAAGCCGACATTTCTAATCCTGGGATCATGTATTGCTTTCCTTCTCCTCCTCCTCATCCTCCATTAAAAAGCACCATTGGTTAGTGAAACCATTGCAAAAATGAGAAGAGACACATGTTTCTAGTTTCTCTCAAAACTGCCTGTGCTTGGCACAGGTTCATTTTCACTAAAGTAACAAAATCTATTCAAAAACTCCCTTGCATGTCAAATACTTGTTCAGTGTTCACAAAATGTAATTTCTCTTCTTTGTGAAGGAACTTGAAGCTTTTTATACAAATCAAACAACAGTTTTCTATGGTTTGAGAAGCATAGTGAGAAATGCAGATGTAAAGCAGAGACTCTGTCTGGGGGGTTGCTGTAAAGGGAGCTGGGGCTTTGGTTTGTGAAAGGGAAATGCTAAAGCCATGATGAATAGGATATGTATGACCTCAGTGCTCAGAACTGTTCTCCACATTGGCTACATGTTGCTTGTCTAATTGAACTGTTTTCTGGAAGAAGTAAAGACTTCAATGCTAAATCACACACACACACACACACACATATATATATACGTGTATATATATATACACTGTATATATGTGTGTGTGTGTGTGTGTGTGTGTATATATATATATATAGAGAGAGAAGAGAGAGAGAGAGGTTTTTAGCACACGCACACACCAATCTTAAAATAGTTGTTTTGCATCTATATGGTGTGGTTAGCGTTTTGGTTTTGACTTTTATAGAAATATTATGACATTAGTTTCATTTTATATATATATATATATCTATATCTATATAGATATATAGACATGAGTAGTATATTAGAATATTATATATATATAATATATAAATGTTTTTCCAGGCCGTGTTTGACTTACATTCTTTTGTGAGATTTACATAAGTGTTGTATGGTACTATGTTTTAAATTGTATTTGTGACACTGCAAACTTGCTCAAAACCATAAGGTATTCTTTGCAGGCTTGTAAAAAAATATGTCCCACCTTAATAATGAACACAAATATTTTCACTCTCCAGTTATATTTACCCATAACAAACAAGGATAATGAAAGAGGAGACACATTTGTATCACTGCAGAACAAAATGTTGTATTTCTTCAGTTCGTCTTACATCTCTCTAGGCCATCCTCCCATGTAAACACGTCTGGTTAGGTGTTTATTCAGGGGTTCTTTCTGTTGCCATCCTCATAAAGTGCAGACCTGTCAAGTCTGAATGTGCCAACTTGATAAATGGCTTACATGTGTAAACTATCAAACACCTACATGCTGCTGTTGTTTTTTGAAACAACAAGATGCAGACAAATCTTGAACCCATGCTATAACATTGTTGTAGAACAACTCTGGTGATCCAAACTGAACGTGCCAAAAAAAAGGAGAGAAATGCTTTAAAACCAGAATAAACACAACAAACATAGAGGACAGATGGAAATAGTAAAACCAGTTAATAGAAAAAGTTGGAAATGGATTTATGGTGTACTATCCATTCTGAATACTGAATGGATTAAACATATTCTCTTTAGTGTTGTGGAATTGCCATTTGCTGTTCAAGAGTGCTGCAGTGCATGAACTCTTGGGATTGGAATTTGACTTGACTTTATGCAGATGTTGTTTGTGCTGTTGTTGGATTTAAGTGTCGCTGTTCCTCTGGCTATTCTGTATGCTTTGCCTTCTTAATCCTAACTACAACACTATGTTCTGTGTCTGTTGTTTCAGCATTTGTGTCATTTGCAATCACACTTCTGCACAATAACATTATGTGTGTCTGTCAATTGCTCTTTGGATTTTTCTAACATTCTGTTCACCCTTGACCAATCTGTTTTTCATTTATTTACTTATTTATTTTTGTGGTTGTTGCATAGACTGATAATTAAAAATAAATAAATATATAAATAAAAAATGGGGAATAATTTACGCAATACCACACTGCAGTCTTACATGCCCACAGGAATCTCGCCTTCCTCCTGATTTTATTTCCCCATAAAGGGGAGCAGTTTTTAACAGTTTCTAACAGTTTTAGTTTTAGAACCCTAACCTTTTGGATTAGGTAATTGCAATTCCATGATATTCTATAATATTCTGTAATTTATGCAATGTTCCACTATTATGGCAAGCTATGACTTGCCTGAAATAGTACAATTTACACTGAAAGCAAAACAGTCATTTCAACGTCTTTTTCTAACCCCTCTCCCTCTGTCTGGATCTGCTCTGAATCTTGGCACGGGAATGGTTTACTTCACTTGTGGCCTGCGGGAGTTTGAGGCAGTCGAGATTTTTTACATGAAAACGCAGGTTTTGAGTCCTTGCTCATGAATGTCAGCTCTCTGCATGATTGGGCCTCATTTAATAATTTCTTTGACTTCTAGCTGTTTGGGAAATGCATGTGTAATGGTTAAAATGCATTGTTCTTCCTTATCTCTCCCACCAATTCACCAATCGAAAAATCAGGCAACGCACACACACACACACACACACACACACATATATATATATATCCATTAAACAATTACAAGTTTCTAATTTTCAGCAGTTCAAGGAAAGTGCGTTCACCACTTTAAACAATTGTATCAGAGAGCCACCTGGTGTTCTTAATGGGTGTAGCAAGATTTGAATGGCTAATTTGCCATTTTAAAGGGGTCCTATTATGCTTTTTTCACTTTTTCAACTTTATTTAGTCTGTAATGTTGTTGTTTGAGCATAAAAAAGATCTGCAAAGTTACAAAGCTCAAAGTCCACTTCAAAAGGAGATATTTTATTTAACAGAAATCACTTTTCAAAACTACAACGAACAACTCTTTTGGACCACAACGCATATTTTCCGGGATTTGTGACATCCCAAATATCGACGAATGGTGCCCTAGAGAAGGCAGCACTATAGAAGGCAGCGAGTTGTTTATCACTATGTCGGAGACAGCTAGCTTTCCCAAGGCAGACGAACTTAGAGTGGTTACAATCATCCAGGTTTAAATCGCGCTCAGATTGTTTCGATTTTGACGCAATATTTACACTGAAGCTCGCAGGCGGCTATGGTAAGGGCGTGACATTTCCCGACCAGGCGCCGAGTGGTGCCAATCACAACACACACTGGCCCAGCTAACCAATCACAGCACATTTCGTATTTCAGAAGACAGGTCTTCATTTGATACAGGAACTATTCGAGCCGTTCATGCCAAACTGAGGTGTTGTAATAATGTAAAATATGTGACAAATAATGTGTTTTTCGAACACCTAGTATGAGAGCCTGTTCTAGTGCACCCCCAAAACAAAATCAAGACTTTGTACAAGAGTATAATAGGACCCCTTTAAGGTTGGTCAATGAAATGTGCCTTTTTTCCCCCCTTATGGAATCATGTGAACAATGTGTCATGGAAACTTCTTTATTATTATTATCATCAAGTCATTTTTGACAACATTGTCAACATTACACAATGTTAAGACAACATTTAAAATGATAATGATTTAAACAGAGCTGTAAATGCAATCCTTGAGTTCATATGTCTGAATTGTTTGGTTGTAAATATTGGTTGACTGATATGGGTTATATTGGTCTATTGGTAATTGTAAATCTGTGAATAGTTTAACATTGTGTGCTGTGTTCAAAAAACAAGGCTGTTTACACTAAAAATAAAGAGGATTTTCGCAGCAATGCCATAGAAGAACCATTTTTAGTTCCCCAAAGAACCTATCTGTAAACAGTTCTTAAAAGAACATTTTTTTCTTAGAAGAACATTATAAGATGATAAATTTGAGCAGATGCAAGCATTTTGAGAAAAGGCCTGAACCGTTTTTAAAAAGTACCTTTTTATGCCCTGTTTAGGTTTTTGCATTATGCAACCAGTACAAGTTTGTATCTGAGTCAACTTTATTCAAAATTTAGTGGTGTTCATCAACTCTACAGTTTGAAGAATATCTTGTAGATAATCTAGTAGTGTTTATAGTTCATCATGGTCATAAACATTGTACTCCTTTAGTGATAAGGTCCCATCAGCATTGTGATCATTCTTATGGAACACATCTGCCACAACATCATCAAAATAGGATTCATCTTTCTGTGTATTTAACTTCTTTGCTTCCATCCTCAAGTATTCTTTAATCTGTAAATCCAAAAATGACAATATGTACATTTTAAAAACAATAATAATGAATACATAAAAATTAGGTATGCAAAAGAAAATTCCTAATACAACAATTAACATGCATTAACTGATATCTATTACCTCTTCTTTTGTCAGGGCCTTGTCGTTGTCAATGTCAATTTCATTGAAGGCTTCTATGCTGCGTGGTCCTCTGGATATGTACAAAAGCTCCACCTCAAAGACCACTGTTGCATTTGGCGGTACAGGACCTAATCCACCACAGAAAGGTGATATGTTAATGGTTTAAATCTTAAACCTTAAAAACTGTATTGGTAACACTTTATAATAACTTTCATCAATAAATCATTAACAAACACTGTGTAATGCTTAATGGATCATTAGTTAATATATATTCAAAGAGGTAGAAACGTGAGATAATGTGCTTGTTAATGTTTGTTATTAAACGTATTAAACGTTAGATAATGTTCAAACAAATCATTATTTCCTATAAGTTAAAATGCTTCCAAATGTCGTTAAACTTTCAGATCCATGTGATCAAGCACTTATTGAAAATCTACAAATAAAAGCTTGTGTTAATGCACGACACTTTAGCTGCAATTGAGGTGTGATACGGGTAAGGTTAGGGCCAGGTTTGGTGGTATGGGTAGGTTTAAGGGTTGGTTAAAAGGTCAACGGTGTACAGGGGTCAATTTGATTATTATAAGGGAACACGGTTCAGTCTGTTATATTCATTGTTTGTAAATGAAATACAGTATTTTCTTTTAATCTTGAATCTTTAATCTTAATCTTTAATCTTGTTTTCTCCTGTGAGTGAGTGTTGAGGCAATAAAAACATTTTTTGCACCAGAATTACAATCTGTTGTGTCTTTAGCAAGCATTTAGCTAAACTTAACCAGCCACCCTTTACACAAACCTTGTTACAGTAGCTAAAAGTCCAATGCCCATAAAGATACTAAATGATTAGCTCAGAAAGGTATTAATGTTTAGTAAACATTTTATAAACATTTGCAAATGATGAATAGTTTCCGCTTTAGATTGGGTACTGCAAAAACATGAACAAATAATTAATAGATTATTTATTAAGATGTGTAAATAGAGGTCTACAAAGACCAACAAATGAGGATCAAATGAACTTAAAGTTTACTGACATTTGTAAGCATTTCAATTTACATTAAATAACCATATGTTAATCATTAGGTAATGTTTAGTAAGTTCATTAGTAAACATTAACAAGAACATTATCTCATATTTCTAGCTATGTGAACATATATTAACTAATGATCTGTTAAGCATTATATAATGTTTGCTAATGATTTATAAATGAAAGTTGTTACCTTTTCATTAGCTGTTTTGGGATCACTGTGAAACAAGTACATTTTCAGATAATATTAATTATCTAGCACATAATTTATCAGTACAATGACAAAAATTATTCACATTTCTATAAGTTGGGCTTTTAATAAAATATCTAAAAAAAATAATTCATTTATGGGGTTGTGGGGGGGTATAAGAATGATACTTTTCTGCTGAGCTGTTATCTAAAATATGTCCAAACAATGTAATTAAAAACAACAACAACAACAACAAAGCAAAAAAAAAAAAGCAAAACAGCGCCACCTGTGTAAGGGACTGTTACCTTGCGTGTTTGGAGCGAGCGAAGGGTCTGTCTGCGGACTGCAAGAGAGAAAAGACCTACCTTTTCCTTTCTCGCCGTATGCCAGAGACGGAGGAATTGTAACTTTTCTCTTCTCCCCGGGACACATGCCGTTCAGCCCTAAATCGAGGCCCTTAATAACTTCTCCAACGCCTAACACAAACCAGTGTGGGTGTCCCGTGTTTGTCGAACGACTAGAAAATGAATACGAACAGCTTTACTTGGCATTGGCTGGAAATAAAATACTTTATTATTAAGCTTTTATCTACAACTCATTAAATACTAAATACTCCCCCCCCCCCCCCCCCCCATTCTCTCTCTCTCTCCTTCTCTCTCTCAGGTAAATATAACCTGCATTGCATTAATACAACAACTTTATTTGTAAAAAAAAAAATGCGTTTACCTGCAGTAGAACTGAGATCCATCTTTAACTAGATATCCATCATAATGAGCATTCAGCATGTCTCCTCTCTTGGCTTTCTGGCTGCAGTTTTCTGGCAGAAACGTAACCTCGATTTTAACATCTTGATTTGATTCATTTGCCCGAATCAATACGATGAAGGGATTGAGGGTTTGCAGAGACAAAATCAAGCAGAAGTAAAATGTAAACCGCGGGGACATCTTGCACATCTGTCGGCGTGGCGTCGGGGGCCGGACAGCTGAGCTGACGCGGCAGCGCCGCCCAGTACTCAAATTTCGCACTTCACTTTTGGGGGTGTTATTAAAAATCCGCATGAGTTTATGTCTTGAATCTAAGCAAACTATACATTGTAAGGCCAATTCACACTGTACAGACAAACGCCAACAAACATCCCAGACAGCACACATACGTCGGGTCGACATCGGCACGATGTCGCTCGGGGATCGTTTGCTAATAGGGAAGATGTCGCCGCGACGTCGGCCTCTGATCGCAAATGCTCTCCGGCCGATGTTTGGACGATGCAGCTGTAAATACTGGCTGCTCTGCGTGGGCGCGGTTCACCGGCGTTTTGCTCATCGTTACGGACCACCCGCGGCAGCAGCCGCTGGTTTATAATAAAACAATACACACCACTCTCAATAAAGGTTGCACATTTATTAACAATTTCAATAAACATATTAAATATACAAAAATATTTACATTTATCAGATGCTTTTATCAAAAGGGACTTACAAATGAGAGCATTCAAATCAATTCACAGCTGTTTGTACTCTTTCAGAGATTAACCATGGTTTTACCACAGCATTTGCAGAAAATCCATAGTAAAAACAAAATCAACCATAGTTTTACTACAATAACTATGGTTTAACTATGACTGTTGCAGTAAAACCATAGTAAGCACAAAAACAAAAACAACCATTACTATTTGCAGTAAAACCATAGTAACTACAAAATTTACCACGATTTCAAAAACTACACTATAGTCATGGTTACCACATGTTTACTGTAGTATTACTACAAAATAACTATAGCAGAACCATGACATCAAAACCACGGTATGAACCAAAAAAAAAAAAAAACTTGGTTACTACACATGCTTGCTACAGTTTTACCATAGTAAATCATGGTTAACTGTTGTATAAGTATGAGCACCTTTCACAATACTTAATTAAAAGTAGGTTTACAGGAAATGCATGCTTTCAAGGTTACAATTAAAAAATATCCTTTAATCAGCCAGAGGTGACTGAGATTCACTGGGGAATACCCTCTTCTGCAACAAAGTATTCCACATGACAGCAGCTCAAAGATAATATGTTCAGTACTAGTAATTATTTATTTTTATTGCCACGTCAGAATCTAACACTATCTTCATGGCAAAAAACCAGTACATATACAAGAGTTACATAAACACACCATAAAAACGAGCAAACAATAATTACAGCAGTTAAAATGTTTTAAATTATATGATACAAATTCTAAAATCTTTTCTGATAAAATCTTACTGAAGTCTCTAGTCATGTGTTCAGTTAAACACTATCGTTCAACATTATTAAAGGGTAATCTCAACCATTTTCAATCAACTTTGTATTGTTACAATGTTGGTAATATATGTAAAAGAACAATGTTTATTCTTTCTCTGAGATACCCGGTTTATCTGTCAGCAAAACTGCTGTATGACGCAAAACACAGCATTTTGTCATTTTGATGCTGCAAAAAGTGTTTTTGTCATTTTGTAAAAACTCGTAATTTCATTTTTGCGTCATCCTATGGAGTGTTGCTTACAAATAAAAGGGGATATATAGATACACATAACTCAGAGAAAGAGTAAATATTGTTAATTTACTGATATTAGAGATGTTTAAATAATACAAAGTGGGTTGAAAATTGTCAAACTTACCCTTAAAGGCAATATAAGGATAATATTTGTCAGTTTTGTATGTTCATGTACAGTTGCCGTCATCTGAAGTCTTCTTGAGTGTTGGCGTCATCTGAAGTCTTCACAAGTGCGGCTGGATCCAACCTCTAGTAACCTTGGGATGGGCATCCCGAGATAGAAACAGGAAAACAAAAGGAGAAAGATTAGCATAGNCAGCCATATGAGTCTTTTTGGGAAAGATGCAACAGGTTTTTCACATCTGGATTTGGGGATCCTCTGCCATTTCAGATCCTCTCCAGTTCTGTCAGGGTGGATGGTAAACGTTGGTGGACAGCCATTTTAGGTCTCTCCAGAGATGCTCAATTGGGTTAAGTCAGGGCTCTGGCTGGGCCATAAAAGAACAGTCACAGAGTTGTTGTGAACCCACTCCTTCGTTATTTTTTTGTGCTTAGGGTCATTGTCTTGTTGGGAGGTAAACCTTCGGCCCAGTCTGAGGTCCTGAGCACTATGGAGAAGGTTTTCATCCAGGATATCACTGTACTTGGCCGCATTCATCTTTCAACCATTGCAACCAGTCGTCCTGTCCCTGCAAAACACCCCCACAGCATGATGCTGCCACCCCCATGCTTCACGGTTGGGACTGTATTGGACAGGTGATGGGCAGTGCCTGGTTTTCTCACACATACCGCTTAGAATTAAGGCCAAAAAGTTCTATCTTGGTCTCGTCAGACCAAAGAATCTTATTTATCACCATCTTGGAGTCCTTCAGGTGCTTTTTAGCAAACTCCATGCGGGCTTTCATGTGTCTTGCACTGAGGAGAGGCTTCTGTCGGGCCACTTTGTCATAAAGCCCCGACTGGTGGAGGGCTTCAGTGATGGTTGACGTTCTACAACTTTCTCACATCTCCCGACTGCATCTCTGGAGCTCAGAAACAGTGATCTTTGGGTTCTTCTTTACCTCTCTCACCAAGGCTCTTCTCCCACGATAGCTCAGTTTGGCCAGACGGCCAGCTCTAGGAAGGGTTCTGGTCGCCCAACCGTATTCCATTTAGGATTATGGAGGCAACTGGCTCTGTAGAACATTAAGTGCAGCAGAAAATTTTTGTTTTGTAACTTGGCCAGATCTGTGGCCTGCCACAATTCTGTCTCGAGCTCTCAGGCAGTTCCTTTTGACCTCATTATTCTCATTTGCTCTGACATGCACTGTGAGCTGTTAGGTCTTATATAGACAGGTGTGTGGCCTAATAAAGTCCAGTCAGTATAATCAAACACAGCCGGACTCAAATGAAGGTGTAGAACCATCAGGATGATCAGAAGAAATGGACAGCCCTTGAGTTAAATATATGAGTGTCACAGCAAAGGGTCCTGTTTGTTGGTCTCCTGTGTATGCATACTTAGGACCATGTGATATGTTCAGTTTTTCTTTTTTAATAAATCTGCAAAAATGTCAACCATTCTGTGTTTTTCTGTCAATATGGGGTGCCCGTGTGTACATTAATGAGGAATAAAATTAACTTAAATGATTTTAGCAATGGCTGCAATATAACAAAGAGTGAAAAAAATAAGGGGGTCTGAATACTTTCCGTACCCACTGTATATTGCATACATAACATTACAAGCATTAGTTTTCTTTTACAAAAGCAAAAGTATATAGCAAAAAAAGAAGGAAATAAAGAACAAACATGCAACTCAGGAATCATCTATTTAGCTGCAATTATTAATAAAAAATCTAAAAAATATTGTATTTCCTTGCGACTAATTTGATTGGTCAGCCGAAGATCAAACCGTGCCATCATCAGTTCTTCTGCAGTATCACGCAGCAGAATAATAGTCCTCCACTGCTGCAGTTGTATGGATTCTTAACACATTTATTGCAACTACATTCAATCTTTTTTTGTCAAACAAACTGGCTTATGAATAGCTCGACACAACTCATACTGGGGCAGAGTCTAGACAGGGCTTTCTTCTGTGTAGATGTAAATTATATTCTTGGCATCAGCTGGGCATGGCAGGGTATGATATGACAGCTGTCATAGCCTACCTTGCTCACCCAGTAAGTCTGTTTGTTTAAGTAATTAATTAATTAATTTGTTTCAAAATAAATATTTTAAACACTAAGACAAAAAGGAAAGAATAATAAATTGGCTTGGGTATATACAGGCAAGAACTGTCATTCTGACTGACAAACGGAGAACAACAGATATTAAATAGCCACTGTTAGAGTTATATAATGTAGTCTTGTGTTTTATTAAAATTTATTATAGTTGATATCTCAAAAGGATATGCACTTGTGCACAGCGTGAGCTACTGCGCACTCGCACTGCAACGCAAGTGTTCATAAAATATAATAACTTGCCATTTCGGTTTGTTTCTCACCAAACCCTCAGTATACCTTCAGAATGCTTGGAATATACGCCACGAGATGCATAGGATTATTTTATGACATATGCATCCACTTAAAAAAAAAAAAAAAAAAAACTAAAGTCACCATTCTCTGCCATTAAATTGGCAAGTGCGAGCAGGACATTTTTGTGTTATTAAGTAATAAGCCTTTAGAACAACATTAAGGTGAGTAGTGACTCTAGTTCACACAGTTCCAATAAATTGCGACGGGTTAAATAAACTCAATAAGCAGACAGACTACAGTCAAGCGCAGATCAGTATTGAAGTGCACAGGAAATAAGCAGCAGTCATATTTAAAGCAGTTTACATTTACTTGATGTTCACTTGGATTTTTTCCCCATCGAGGGGCGGAAAATAAAAATTTTTATACATAGTCTCATTTACTCATACAGTCATTTATAGTCGTATGGTAAAATTTATATTTTTAATTGTGTAACGTTACGTTCAAAATAACTACAAAATGTCATGCCTTTGAAAAATAAAGAGAACAACAGAATGCACTGCTTTAGCGTGTCTCGGTCTCCTTGAGCATCTTTCTGGCGCATGCCACAAACATGAACCACAGCGAATACTTGTCTTTTAAAAGGCTTCATTTAGATTTGACGTTAAATGCATCATATAAGTCACTTTGGAATAAATCACAGTAGGCCTATGTATCATGATAAAAAAAGCGACTTTACAGTCTGGAAATACTTTAGGCTATAGCAAATTATTTCTCGGACCCCCTATCACTTTAAGAAACGCTTGTCTACACAGAAGAAAGACCTGTCTAGACTCAGCCCCGGTACGAGTTGTGTCCAGCTATTCATAAGCCATTGTTTGACAAAAAGAGATTAAATATAGTTGAAATAAACGCATTAAGAATCCATTCAACTGTAGCAGTGGAGGACTATTATTCTGCTGTGTGATACTGCGGAAGAACTGATGATGGCAAAGTTTGATCTTCGGCTGACCAATCAGCAGAAAGGGGCGTTTAATTCCCGCCCACATGTAGAAATCCAATATTCAAGCTGTTTATTCATTTTTCCACCCATGAACGAAAAACGAAAATTAAAGCTGAATTTGTTTTGGGAAGAAAAACGGAAAAAGGAGCCGTTTTTCATTGTCTACTTTCAATATTAAATCTAAAACGATAAGGATCGATCTGATACACTGTTCTAATGCTCTAAACAAAAAAAAAAAAGTTTCATGTGATTTCTTAGTAAATGTATTTATCCTCATTATTTGGGGAACAGTTCGTCTCTTTAGAATGGACTACACATGCCACAGTATTATTTAAGTGGGTGGAACATCATAACTGCCGTTACACTACCGTTCATAAGTTTGGGGTCAGTAAGAATTTTTCTGCATCACCAAGGCTGCATGGTATTGATTCAAATACACTAGGTTTTTTATGTGAATGTATTGTGAAATATAATTTATTTCTGTGATCAAAGCTTAACATTCATTACTCCAGTCTTCAGTGTCACAGGAGGAAATCATTTTTATATGCTGATTTGCTGCTCAAGAAACATTTTCGTATTTAATTATCAAGGTCTTATCATTAATCAAAAGTTAGAACAAACATTTGTTTCAAATCAATGCTGTACATTTTAAAAACCTTTTTATTCAAAGAATCCTGAAAAAAATGAAGCAGCACAGCTGTTTTTAACATTGATAATCAGAAATGTTCTTGAGTAGCAAATCAGCATTAGAATGATTTCTAAAAGGTCACGTGACACTGAAGACTGGAGTAAAGATGCTGACAATTAGCTTGATCACAGGAATAAATTATTACAATTTAAAATAACTTTATTTGAATATATTTATTCATTTCATTCATTAAGCTGTGGTGGGCATAAGAGACTTTCAAAAACATTAAAAAAAAATCATACCAACCCAAAACTTTTGAACAGTAGTGTGTTATGTTTGAGATTATACTTACAAGTCCTGCGCAGAGCAGAGGTACAATGCAGATAAAAGAAAGAATCTTAAAACAACAGAATCTGTTTTAGATTTAGGTTGAGTGTACACTTCCGTTTTGGTTCAAGCCTTCTTAAAAGGACTTTAACTTAATATAATGATTTTATATATAGATATATATATATATATATAGATACACACAAACACACAGTGGGTACGAAAGTATTCAGACCCCCTTAAATGTTTCACTCTTCGTTATATTGCAGCCATTTGCTAAAACAATCAAGTTAATTTTTTTTCCTCAATGTACAAACAGCAACCCATATTGACAGAAAAACACAAAATTATTGACATTTTTGCAGATTTATTAAAGAAAAACTGAAATATCACATGGTCCTAAGTATTCAGACATCTTTGCTGTGACACTCATATATTTAAACTCAGGTGCTGTCCATTTCTTCTGATCATCCTGAGATGGTTCTACACCTTCATTTGAATCCAACTGTGTTTGATTATACTGATTGGACTATATAAAAAAAGCCACACACCTGTCTATATAAGAACTTACAGCTCACAGTGCATGTCAGAGCAAATAAGAATCATGAGGTCAAAGAAACTGCCTGAAGAGCTCAGAGACAGAATTGTGGCAAGCACAGATCTGGCAAGGATACAAAAATTCTGCTGCACTTAAGGTTCCTAAGGAGCCAGTTGGCCTCCATAATCCTTTAATGGAAGATGTTTGGGACGACCAGAACCCTTTCCTAGAGCTGCCGACCGGCCAAACTGAGTTATCGGGGGAGAAGAGACTTGGTGAGAGAGGTAAAGAAGAAGAACCCAAAGATCACTGTGGCTGGGCTCCAGAGATGCAGGCGGGAGATGGGAGAAAGTTGTAGAAAGTCAACCATCACGGCAGCCCTCCACCAGTCGGGGCTTGGGCAGAGTGGCCCGACGGACGCCTCTCCTCAGTGCAAGACACATGAAAGCCCGCATGGAGTTTGCTTAAAAAAACACCTGAAGGACTCCAAGATGGTGAGAAATAAGATTCTATGGTCTGATGAGATCAAGATAGAATTAAGGCCAAAAAGTTCTAAGCGGTACGTGTGGAGAAAACCAGGCACTGCTCATCACCTGTCCAATACAGTCCCAACAGTGAAGAATGGGGGTGGGGAACATCAGCTGTGGGGGTGTGTTTCGCTGCAGGACAGGGACAGGACGACTGGTTGCAATCGAGGGAAAGATGCGGCCAAGTACAGGGATATCCTGGTTGAAAACCTTCTCCAGAGTGCTCAGGAACTCAGACTGGGCCGAAGGTTTACCCTCCAACAAGACAATGACCCTAAGCACAAAGCAAAAATAACGAAGGAGTGGCTTCACAAAAACTCTGTGACTGTTCTTGAATGGCCCAGCTAGAGCCCTGACTTAAACCCAATTGAGAATCTCTGGAGAGACCTAAAAATGGCTGGCCACCAACGTTTACCATCCAACCTGACAGAACTGGAGAGGATATGCAAGGAGGAATGGCAGAGGATCCCAAAATCCAGGTGTGAAAAACTTGTTGCAGCTTTCCCAAAAAGACTCATGGCTGTAAAAAGGGTGCTTCTACTAAATACTGAGGAAAGGGTCTGAATACTTAGGACCATGATATATTTCAGTTTTTCTTTTTTAATAAAAAATGTCAACAATTCTGTGTTTTACTGTCAATATGGGGTGCTGTGTGTACATAAATGAGGGGAAAAAATTAACTTAAATGATTTTAGCAATATGGCTGCACTATAACAAAGTGAAAAAAGTAAAGGGGTTGGAATACTCCTTACCCATGTACATGCATGCATGCATACATACAAACATATATATAATAATCTATATATTTAATATTTTTATATATATACACCACCACACACAGGGCTCCAGACTAACATTTGAGAGTGGTGGCGATGGACCTTAATTTGGTGGCACCAGCCGTGGGGTGGGGTAAAAAAAAAACACTGAAATGATGTCCCAAACATGTTTAATGCAATTAATATATCATTACAACTACAGATATTGTCTAATTTATTACTCAATATATTCGGTTAACGTATGTACAATCAGTAAACTCATTGCAAGTCTGTAAACCTCATGTTAAGTAACTCGTTTGCACACTATATTAGTATTATTATTTTTTTTTTTTTGTAAACGCTTACTTAAACGCAGACGTACTATCACATGCAGAGCTATAATAACTACAGAAAGTCTGCGGAACTCTGAAGAAGTCATTTGGCAGATTGTAATTTGGCCTTCTAGGCCTTTCCCTTTGACAACCACTGCTTAATTTCCCTGGCATCGAAGTCTTCTAGTTCTGGGCCTTCTATACTTATTCTGATGAGGTCCTCCACTGTGTCTGGGTTGAGACATGACCTCACATCAGAATTGACCCGCTTCTGTGCTGAAAAGCCCCTCTCACACACAGCGGAGGACACAGGGAGCACCAACATAGTATGAACTAACTGAAGGATGTTCTAATGAAGAAGACAGATTAGATGGTTGTGAGAACAATGCTTTAAGTAACAGCATAACTGTGATTATTATAAAAAAAATAATGTAAATACTGTAGTCAGAGCAGTATGGTTCCTTGGACAACATGATGTCCCACAGTCCGAGGTAGCTCTTATCCATGAAAGAGACTGTGATCAATGTTTTCAGTGCCTGAAACTCCTCTTTAGCCAGATCTTGTTCACATCCATTCCTAAAAATAAAATAAGACAGTTAACACTGTGGCTAACACAACCCGATCAAGGCCATTCTTAAGAGATTGGCTCAGCTCCATAGAAGTTACCTTTCTAGGACAGGAGAGAAATGCTTTAGCAGAAAATAAAGTTCTTCTGCACCGTAGTCCAAGAGTTTCTCTTTCTCAGTTGGCCAGGAGTCCTGATTAAAGATGTTGAAGCATTTCACTGCTGTAGGTGCTTGGCAGTAGGTGTTTCATGCATGCTTCTCACTGTGCCTGCCAGCACAAACAATACAAAAATTAATAATACTTTTGATACTGCAGAATGTCCAATAAAGAAAATCTTATAACCTAAAAGGCTACCAAATCTGTTTTGAAGGTGCTTAATGGTGGAATTCACAGTATCTTTTACTCCCTGATGCAGTTGTGGAGATTTGATGTAGATGCTCTCATTTTCTGCCAGCACTGTGGCTTCACAATACGAAAGTGGGACATCCTGAAATGATATTAATTTACACTGATTATGTAATCAAACAACAACACTTATTGTTTTATTATAATAAGCATACATTACGTAAAAAAAAAAACGGGATAACTACCTGAAACTTGTAGAATGGTACTTCATTCTGTGTGCGCCATTACTTGCTGCTGCATGTCTGTTACAAGTTGCTCGAGTCTTCCTCCTGGTTTGGGTCTCACTGCCATTTTCAATGTTCACAATGAGGTTTTGAACCCCACTGACAGCCTGTTGGGTCAGGTTATTAATATGGTGGTTTTTTGATTGTTTATTAAGTTATAATTTGTATCACACATAGTATTACCTGGGGTAGAATGACTTCATTTCTTTGCAAAAGTAAACTAAACTGACTGATCACAGAAAAAAAAACATCAGCAAGAAAGTGGCAGAAGGCTACAAAAGTTCCATCCTCCATAGTCTTCTTGATCTGAAATACAGCACCAAAGAGAAAACTTGCTTAACCAAAAGTTAAATTGCACTCAATAATGATAAACAACAATAAACAAAAATAATTAAATTTCAACAAATACTATAGTTACCTTTTTGGCCCTTCCAGCAATGCCTGTGTTTGCTGATGCACTGGCCAAGTGGTCCATGTGCACATAGACTGCAGTAAACTGTGCTGGGTCCTGAAGATAACCTCCTCTCTCTCCAGTTTTAACAGTGTCTCCAACGATCTAGACACATGTGGTAGCCAGCGCGTTCCTTTTACTCCACTTGGGGAATTCACCCTTATGCCTAGGTCTTCCCCAAAGACCCTCAGCTCCCTCATGGATTTGCTGCTGAAATGGTATGTTTTCCAAACCATATTGAGGTTGTAAACTTTCCCAATCATTGGGTTTTCCTTTTGCACTGACAACAGAGCCAGATCAAGCCTACACAGAAAAGTGTAATCAGAAAAGGCTACCCAAGAAATGTATAGGACTGATAGTTAGCTTCATGTTTACGTACCTGTGAGGCATACAATGGAAAGGAAAAATGTAGTTCCCTGCCTCTGCCTGGACAAGGGATATTACCCCCAGCTTGTGTCCCGCTTCCCGCCCTGCCCGCCCCTACCGGGCTCTACGCATCCCGGTAGCACGGTTTACTTATTAGTTCAGCAGCATTTTTTGG
The DNA here is from genome assembly GCA_018155175.1 of Sinocyclocheilus anophthalmus. Lineage (NCBI taxonomy): Eukaryota > Metazoa > Chordata > Actinopteri > Cypriniformes > Cyprinidae > Sinocyclocheilus > Sinocyclocheilus anophthalmus. The sequence continues at coordinate 15,372 of JADLZN010005189.1, read as the reverse complement.
AAGACAGCCCGGTGGGTGTCTACTAGGTGAGCTTCCATAGAAACACCAACGATAATTTATACCTCTCACCCTACTATGACACCCGACGCGCCAAACGCCGAGACACATTTGTACATTTCAAGTGGTGGCTCATCAGAGCGTACGCATCAAGCGCACCCTCCACTCTTTTCAGTAGCTTCAACCAGCGAGAGATTGCAGGGCGGACGACTATCGGGGGGTATAGGTAAAAGATAGTCTGCTTAGGAGAAGATATTTTATGTATTCCCTTCCAGTAAAAATGTAAGCACCTTCGGCGTAGCCACGCTGATCCCTGTAACAGCGCTTTATTCTCCAGGCGTCCGATCTCGATGGCGTCTTGCCCACATGGACGCCCCACCAAAGATGCAAACGTCCTACCCGACGAGGAGACCCCTCCAGTTTCGGGAACTGTGTAAATACGTAGATGAGACGCAGAGGGTAGACCAACTCTCCACTTTGGACGTTAGAGCTCCAAAGTCCAAACACTTCTTTTTTCCCCTCATAGCGACACCGCATTTTATGAAAAGAGAGCTATCATGAGAAAAAACCACTATTAATATAACGCTACAGAGCGGACCGCCCTGATTAATCTCTGATATTGACAATAAATTCCCCTCTTACAATTAGTTAGATCTTGAGCAGACTCACCTGAAGCTGTTAACGTGGTTTACGACACGCAAACAATAGACCATTGGATAATCCGATCAGATCATGAACATATAAATGGGCTAAGGACAAGATTCAATGAGCGACTCGGGCTTTTCATTGCGTCATAGACACGATTCGCCTGAGCACTTAGAGTTTAAATGAAATTAAATATATTGTATGTGTTTGTTCAGAGGTGCAACCACAGGTAGCCAGAGAACAGGCATCTAAAGAAACATTTAATCAGCAAGTATAGCAACAAGCAAAGTGGAAAAAGTATGTCGACAAATACAACTATTTGGTGCCCAGTCTGGAGCCCTGATAAACAGATATAAGTATATATATATGATACAGCTATAAATATATATTTTGTGTATATATATACACACACACACATTTTGCCAAAGGAAATAACAGGTGCATGGGGATATAGGTAAAATATATTGTGGGAAAATGCATATTAAGTTATTTCATGAGCTTCGAGTTCAGTTCACCTGTATTTTCTACTTCTCAGTCAGCAGCTCCTTCAGAAATGTTGAAATCTTGGAGCTTCCCATCTGTTCTGTAGAGTTTCTTTCTGTCCTCCTGAAATCACAGAACAATTTATCAATATTGAACTTGTTTTCAGCCGATTATACTCTCCATGTATGTGGCGCCATCGGTTCACAGTACAGTGTATATGTTTAGGTTAAGTACATATTTAAGTCCTATTTCCAATAACCCATTGACAAATCGCCAGCAAAACCTTTACAGATCTATCAAAACATCTCATACACATGAAGATTTGATTAAAAGCCCAAAGTTTCATAAACAAGAGCTCAATCTTCAGAGTTAGCCTAACGTTACCTCCTCTGAAAACGGTTGAGATGCTAACGGACTTTTTCGAAGAGGCTAAACCATTTCTATAAAATAAATATTCAGTAGAAACATGTCAATTACAAGTAAGAAACATGTCAGGAACGTTTGTATGTAATATTTGTGTGATTTTAGGGACTAAACTTACCTGAAAGCAGTGAAAAGAGCAGCGAGAGACGTTTCCATGGCAACTCTGCTCCCAGCTCGCGCAGAGCTCAACGCACTCACAGCATTTACACAAATAAACATCTAGAGTTAAAACATCACATTAATAATTTACAGTCTCAAACAATTATTATTCGATAATCAATTTAAACTCAGTTTTGTCGTTGAAAAGCAACAGAAACAATAGCTCACCGTAGAAACGGATTCTTTCTGGTAACGTTAGCCTACAACAGTGAAAAACACGGCGGAAAAGCAGTTAGGACTTCGCTTTAATAACATTTTCCCTCCGAGAAATTGCTGGAAATACATTAAGGAGCTAACAATAATATTAAACATCGCTAAGTTATCGTGACCGTTAGCTAAACAAGTTACCGTTAGTTGGAAATGAGCCCCAGTCTCTTCGCCTGTGCTGTAGCACACCCGAGTGCTTGTAACGTTACCTTGAAGTGTCACAGAATTAACAAAATGGTATTTTTTCTAATTTAGCTCAAGTGAAATCTTACCTGAAAGCCCCAGATGTCGCGGGATGAGTCTCTTCTCTAGGACGTCCTGCTGAAAAAAACAGCTTAAACCAGCCTTTTAGCTGGTTTAAGCTGGAAATAGCTGGTTTTAGCTGGTCTCCCAGCCTGGCCAGGCTGGTTTAGCTGGTCTCCCAGCCTGGGGTCAAGCTGGTTTTAGATGGTTGGTCAGCTGGTTTCCCAGCCTGGGCAGGCTGGTCAAGCTGGTCTCCGAACCTGGCCAAGCTGGTGTCTATGGCTGCGTTTACACTTGGCATTAACATGCAGATCGAGCAGATCGGATCATCAGTCAATCAGAACACAGTGCGTTTACACTTGGCGTCATCAACTGACTTTTCTATCTGGATAACCGATCGGGTCTTTCCCACGCAATATTTAAATAAGTCTGCAGAGAATTGCCCGGTGCAAAGTCAACCTGAAATGGTGGGTTTTCTTTTGAAAAGCATTTTCAGTCGCGGGACATTTTACAAATCAAAGATAAGTGTAGAAGTCTCCCTAGCGCTACACACCATTGTTCTCCGTCTTTTTTTCTGACAGTTCGCGAGAGAGGGGGTGGCGTTTTGCGTGATGTCGACCTGCGAATGCAGAAACGATGGCTGGATTGCGTTTACATTACACTGAGATCCGATCACAATGCGTCCTCGACTACCTCTGGACCAGGACACGCTGATCGGATAACATTCCAATCAGAAGTGCGTTTACACTTGTCTTTTCAATGTGTATGTGGACAACATCCGGATACAGGTCGCATGTTAATGCCAAGTGTAAACGCAGCCTATTTTACATAATTACAAATTAATCAGATTGTTCCACTTACTGACACGGTTAAATTCAAGGGTAGTTTAGTATCATAGTCAAGCAGGCTAAATGGTACAGCTTAAATTATTCTAGTTGCTAATGATATATCTGAGAGGAGTCTAAAACAAAATTATAAAACTGGTTTCACAAATAAATCATAGCATACATTTGTAGCATGCCCTGCCTCAAATCAGATTAAATTATTGTCTGAAGAAATACATTCACCATAGTTGTATGACCAAATATAATCAGGTGTTTTATTTTTAACAAGTGTTTGGGTTTTGAATAGACTTGTACACAAAATACACATTAAACAAACACAGTATTTATGTAATAAATAAAAATGTTAGTGTCATCAGTAATTAAAAAATACTAGAAACATTTTTACAATATCTTTGACAAGAAATGCATAAAGTATAATCTCATACACAAGTTTATATTCATTTAATTCCCATTCAGACAAGGTACACATACATAAATATAACTTGTATAACTGGAATGTTTGAGTCATTGATGACGTTTAGTATGTACAGATTATCATTTTCTTTGTTTTCTTTAACACTTTGTACTATTTTATATATACTTCAGTTATTTCCAAGGATGGAATTCTTTTAAAACTATAAACACAAGCACCAAAGCTACAAAATCAATAGTGTTATAGAGAATGTAAACTCACATTTGTTTTTCATTAACATATGTTCTCTGTTCTGACAATTTTACAGTTAAGGCAAGGCATGTGGACTCCTGGCAAATTTCCAGGCTTAAGTAATCACAAGTCAACTACCTCCATTGTTCAAAACTAGGTTTCCCACTTACTGTTAAATACAATTCTCAAAAGCATGGCTGACGGTATAGCAAAGATCTGAAAGTGTAGGTTGTGTGTTGGAGTGGAGGTTGGGGGTGAGTGAGGGGAGAGAACAGACTGACAGTCACATAGAAACACAGCATCACTACATGAAAAGAGCTGCACTGTGACACATCTACAAGTCCCCCACCCTAGACTGCTACACACACACATACCCACTCTTCCTCATTGACACCCCCTCACCCAAACCTCCCACAGCCATACACCCACAACCCACATCCCACACACCCACTCTTGCCACCACACTTTCCTCACCCAACCCACACCCATACACCCTCCTATACCCTCTACACCCATCCACACCCCTACACACCCCTCACATCAACTACCTCTCACCCAAACCACTTCTCCCACATCGATATACCCACCTGTACCCTGCACTTACTCCCACACCCACCAGCAATGTGAAACCCACCCATAACTCATACACTAACACCCACCCAGACACCCATACACTCAGTAACACCCCTACACCCACTGAGACATTCACTAGCACCCTCTACAGCCACCCAGACATTAACTAACACCTCTACTAACACCCCGTACACCCACCCACAAACTCTCTAATACCCCCTACATTGACCCATACACTCACTAACATCCCTACTAACACCCCGTACACGCACTCAAAAACTCACTAATACCCCCTACACTGACCCAGACACTCACTTATACCCCCTACAGCCACCCAGACACACCGTTATTGTATGGGTTATGGGTGGGTTTCACATTGCTGGTGGGTGTGGGAGTAAGTGCAGGGTACAGGTGGGTATATCGATGTGGGAGAAGTGGTTTGGGTGAGAGGTAGTTGATGTGAGGGGTGTGTAGGGGTGTGGATGGGTGTAGAGGGTATAGGAGGGTGTATGGGTGTGGGTTGGGTGAGGAAAGTGTGGTGGCAAGAGTGGGTGTGTGGGATGTGGGTTGTGGGTGTATGGCTGTGGGAGGTTTGGGTGAGGGGGTGTCAATGAGGAAGAGTGGGTATGTGTGTAGCAGTCTAGGGTGGGGGACTTGTAGATGTGTCACAGTGCAGCTCTTTTCATGTAGTGATGCTGTGTTTCTATGTGACTGTCAGTCTGTTCTCTCCCCTCACTCACCCCCAACCCCCACTCCAACACACACAACCTACACTTTCTACAGCGCTTTAATCTCTCTCATAAGAGTTTGGAAATTCACAAATAAAGATATTATTTGAAGAAAATATATTAAAACATTTTTGTCTGATGCTGTTTAATGGGACCAATTGCAGAGGGGACTGACTGTCTCTAACAAGTTTAATATGTGGCACAAAACCAGAGTTCTGAGGAAGTGCGAAGATGGGCTGCGAATCAAATCTCTTGAAGAACAGAGCAATTTCTGTCCCCACTTCTGCTGTAAATGACACAATGTTCTGAATTTCACCATGGCATCCATTTGTTAATTGAATGCAGCTCTCCCTTTTTCTCTTAGCACGACAGTAGGCATTGCTGGTGTAAATCAGACCTTTATGTACCATCCTATTGTGTATCAGTACAGTTTTCGGCACTTGTCTCTCTGCTGAGATTAAGGCATTTATCTCCTCATCTCTTAACTGTTTAGTTGTGCCACTGTCTAAAACTGTGGTTTCCTGCCACCGCAGACATTTCTGCACTCTCGGATATTCACTGAATTCTCTGCAGAAGTTTAACACACAGTCACTGATCAAATGTTTTGTTGCAAAGCATGTCAAGGCTTTACGCAACAGAAACTTGTTGACAATCTGAACAGCAACACATTTGGTTCCATGGACCAACTTCAACAGACTGCCATTTGCACTTTCAAAAACAAAAGCAGAGTGTGTCCACAATGGACCCCAGAGTTTCACTGACTTAGCAAGGTGAGTGAGAAGATGTACATTGAAAGTCATGGCTGTCTCTCCATAAAGTAACTGAAATTTAACGACAAATTCAAGAAGCATGTCGTCTGCTTTGTTGACTTCCTCATAGGTGATAGACTCCTGTAAAAGGAGGAAGACGGCTGAGACCAGTAGACTGAGATGTTTCAAGTACCGAGAATCAAGAACACCTTCAAGACACGGTAAGCAATAAAAAAGCAACCAAGCTCTCCATTCTGATGCCTTCCAGTATCTGAACTCCTCAAGTGGCCTAGGCAAGTGGGTAATGAGATGTGGAGGTTGGATGTTTCTGATGCGATTTTCTATTACCCGTATTGTGTCTGGTCTACCAATGTAAAAGGGCTGCTCACTACTCTGAAGTAAAAGCTCTGTGATCTGTCTGGTTACACCAAGAAGGACAGCATGCATATAATCAGGTACGAAGCCCCATACAATGTCAAAGTATGGCATGTTTATAAGTTATGATGGACCTTTAACGCCTCTGACAGGCCTACCTTCAACTAAGGCTACCTCCATATCTCTTATCATAGACTTTGAGTCTCTGTCATCGTGTCCTGAAGTCATTTCACTAAAAACAACACGGGCATGAAGACATTCTGCATTGATAAAGGTACTTGTGCCGTTGGAGTGCCCTCAAACAGCAGCAGATGCCAACAATTTTGCTATTTATTTGAGCACCATTTTTTTTCTCCACAAGACACCTTTAGAACTGAGTGACTTTGCTTGTTCTGTAAATGGCTTCAGGTAGACTTGCATAGATGGCTCATGAGTTCCAAACCACAGGCCAGCAAGGATTACATGCTTAAATCTCATTTTAGGGGACAGTTCATTCAAGTGTAGCTGTATAGGCCATATAGAGAATTTTGAAGATTTGTAAACAGGGGACCCATCAGAATTAAAATTGTATGAAAAATTGTTAGGATTTGAAAGAATCCCACCAGGTTGTGACAACTTTTCATACATAACTCCATCAAAGATGTCTGAGATAACATTCTCAACACTGTGTGGTCTGTCAAATCGATAGCTGAGGTGCTTCTGAATTTCTGGATTTTCCAGAAGGTTCTGAATCTGTGGTGCAACTGGCACATTGATAAAGAAGCTATCATTATTTAAAGAAGTGATCTCAACTGTTTCATTACAGGATGGACATTGTGTGATGTTCTGGTCAGTAACTAGTTTTTGTGTTCCAATGTGACATTTGCAGGCTCGACAGTAAAGATGAAACTCAACTATCTCCGAGTTGTTCTTGAATACCTTATTAAACAAATGTTTGGACCCTGGGACTACATCATTACCAAAAAGGAAATTAATCAGTCTCAGCAAGTCATCTAGTTGACAGCCAGTAATATTATGTACAGCAGCATGAGTCATTATCAGCAGCAGAGCCTCTGCCTTTGTGATGGAGCCTGTTGATTTGAGAACTGTGTCCATCCCTGTGTCTGTGCCAATTTTGTGAAGTGGATCATCTGTTGGCGTTTGAACCTCACTTTCACTATCGGTTGTATCTGTATCTTCAGAAGATGTGCTAAAGGTGTTCTCATCCAATTCATCCCGACCAAATAAATCTGAGACAGCCTCACCCTAGAGAATTTCAAAAAGACATTTTAGTATGGGACAAGATAAACAACTGTGTTTAAATATGTAATGATTTTTAAAGCTGCACTATGGAAGATTTTTTATATGGAAGATTATGTATACTGATTATGTATATAGCTTCTGAAATAAAATATACGTATATATGGCTGTTGTAGCCTAAAAGTTTATGCGTTATAAATTATATGCTGAATCAAATAAAATATTACTTATACTTTTTTGAATTGCCTATTCGATGCTTTTTTCATTTAACACATTGACTTTATTTTTTGACTGTAATTTCTCTGCAAAATTTAATGTGATTAATCTGCAATTAATTAGATTAATCGCCACATTGTGTAATTAATTGGATTAAAAGTTTTAACTGCTTGACAGCGGCTGAGCATTTTTGAGAATAAAAAGCATATCAAGAAACACAAAATTAATACCCATGGCTCCTGATGTCATATTGAGGTCTTGTGAAGTGAAACATTCGATCCGTACAAGAAACTGAACATTATTTACAATATTATTACCTGTAATCCAAAACCTCAGGCAAACTGGGAAATCTGATTATTTTCTGCACACTGGTTCTTACAGACAATTCCATTCAATGAACTGGTTCAATTCACTAGTTTCAATGAAATGACTTAAACACATACGCAATTATATTATTAAAGCACCCAATAATGATGTGAAACTTGGATGTTTTACATGTCTAAAGCATATAAAGTGAATAAACTAATCTTCATCAGCTCACCTTTTTACATAAACAATGAGAAACCATAAAACATTATTTCACCCCTTCATTGAAGTGTTCGGTTCACGTATGTGCATATCAGCGGCTCATCTGTCTTCAGTCCGATTCAAACTGTTTCCTCAGTTCAGTGACTGTTAGAGGAACTGGAGCACTAAATCAGTTCATTCATCACAGGATCAGTAACTCCAGTATTTTGGCTCATTTTGAGTCGGAGTGACTGTCAGACATCCAAAAGTGAGTGTTGATTGAGTAACTTGTAGATCTGTGCTGCTCGAGCTGTGAACTGTTTCAGACACGTCAGTGTCTGATTTGATGACTCTGGTTCATATAGTTCACAAAAAGAAACCAGGTTCAAAAGAATGATTAGACCAGAACCAACATCACCCAGGACAGTTGTTTTTTTTGCCTGAGGCAAATAATATTGTAAATAATACTCAGTTTCTTACACAGACCAACTGTTTCACTTCAATAAGACATCAATATTCTGTGCAGCCGCTGAATTACATTTTATGAATCGCCAAAGAGCAAGGTTTCAGCTAAAAATCTTCTTTACTCTTCTACTGAAGAAAAAACATCACCTACATCTTGGATGGCCTGAGGATGAGACAATTAATGAACCGGCAAAAATTTCATTTTTCGTGGAAACTTAGTACTTTTCAGGAACACAAACTGACTATGAGAGAGATACTTCACCAAGATGGCATTTTGCATAATTCTGAGTATATCCTTGTCAAATCAGAGCAAGAAAAACACAACTTAATTAAGCCCTTTTATATACAACAGTCATTTGATATCCACGTCACCACAGCAGCAAACTCTGTTTTTTTTTTTTTTTTTTTTATGGTCGTCCCAGCGATTTTTATTTTAAAACTGTTTATCGATATAAAAGATTGCGACTCATACCGTATCGCTTATAAAGAATATATCGATATATCGTTCAAACTCGATGTACCACCCAGCCCTATTAGCAAGAGCAAAAACCTAAATCTTTTTGAAAGAATATTTCACTTAAAATGTAGGATTACTATTATTTGGTTCTAATACGGGATTTTTCATTAACCCAGGTAAGTAAAAAAATGTAGGTAAGATAAAAAAAAAAAACTGCGCATGTTTATGCAGGCTGGCCATCTGGTGAAAAAAAAAAAAAACTACTCAGAGTTGAGGTAGCGACACTGGTAGACAGTGTGAGAAGGGAGGGGGCCTCTCTGTGTAGCTGGTTGTTCATGGGTTATTGAGGTTTGGTCAACAGTGTGGATGTTTATCCTGGGACTGTATCCCACTATATGAAACCAAGATAGGCCATTAAATATTCCGATTTTGTAACGATTAGTTGGCCGAGTATTTTCAATGAATCAGATAAAAAAAGCCCAATTTTCTTTTTTTTTAATTGACAAAAAAACACTTCCACATTCTGCACAATGTCCATCAAACAAACGTGCCAACTGAATGCTATAAAAACATACAGTGCTTAACAAATGTTATTTCCATTTACTGAGCAAATAACAAACTGAAACAAAATAAAGTTTTATTCACATAATAACAAAAATGGTCTCCTGTGCCTTTCATAACAGCTTGCATTCTTGCTGGCATTGTTTAGGTACGTTTTGACTGTTATGGTGATCTGGGAAAAAAACAATATTAAAGCGCACATTGATAATTTTTCTGCCTTTATTCCTAGATAACAGCAATAATTATGATTATAGAATGAAATAGATACTACTGTTACTAAAGAGCTTACACAAACTGGAGGACTAACCTATACAGAAAGCTAAAAAAATATTTTGGTAATCACCAATACTGTTAGTTTAGAGCAGCAGTGGCACAAACCTTACATAAATTTGTTTTAATAAATTTGTTAAGCACTGATATAATGAATATAGATTAAATCTCTATATTAAAAATTTAAATGATAATAAAGATGATAAAGACTAATAAACACGGACTGGCAGAGCGGAAGATTAATTACAAATTGGAATCTGTAATGATTCCAGATTACATGACAAAAATGGAGTACGGTAACGTAATCCGTTACTTACACATTTTAGGTAATAAATCAGCTACTTTTGATTAAAATTGTTTATCACATTGATTTGAAATAGCATTATCTTGTACATAATTGTAAAATGCAAAGGAGTAAGAAAACTGTTCCATTAATTGTAATTTACATGAAGTGAACTTTACATGAAAAATGAAAGTGCATAAACATTCTTACATCAAGGTCCCAAACTAGGCGTGCACACGGCAAAAGAACTGCAGGTGGGGTGGTGAGTTTAAGGAAAATGATAATTAATAAACATAAAAAAATGAAAATAAAAAAATCATGTTTAAACAAACTCCCTTTCGCGGAACGTCTCTCACTGCGGCAGCATATTTGCAACGCCTCAGAGGAGCTCGTACAAACTATTTAATGAATGGGGGAACGTGAATATCAAAAAACTGGCTCGACTGAACTCACATTAAATAAATATGGTCAATCAGCAACAAACATCTGAAATAATGGCCCCTGAAGGTTGTTTATTATGCTAAATAGGCGTTAAAAGCTTTATTTTGTCAAGCTTTGCTGAGTCACTAGCGTACTTATGAGTGCAAATGTGATGGGCTGGTCTAGGTCAGGTTTCTATGGAAATTTGGAGAGGTCCGCTGTCTATTTGCATTTAGGAGGGCGGGTACTATCCCTGATTGGCGCGTTGCAGATTTCTCCCAGTTATAAAGTTAGGAGTGAAACCGTCTTTGTATTTCTCTAGACTTTGTTTTAAATAAAACATTACTAAAAAAACGAATAGAATATTTTTAATTCACTGTGGCTGTTTACCTACAAACCTTTACTGGATGTGACAGGATAATGACAAATCGTAGCCACTATTGTCCATAACGTCAGTACTGCCGTTTGGTCAGTGGAAATTGTACAGGATTAACAAGGACGAGATTCTGAAATAAGTATGAGACAGGAGGGCAGCTTGGCACTTCAAAGGCAACTATCAGTGGGACTCTTGCGCAGTGTAGTGTCAGTGGACAAACTAACCCCATTCCTTAATAATTTTTACATTTCCAACTGTTACCCTGGGGTTGCCGAGGCCAAAGAATAGTAAACATTATACTAAGAACTAAACTTGTCCGACTTACACTCTGCACACTAGGGCATTTAAGGTCACGGTATTGGTCATCGGTAATTGATGCCCTCTTTGCGGATGGGAATCGCAATATGATTACTCGATCACTTTTATCACTTCACCACCTGATGGCAGTTTATAATCACACAGAGATCAGTAGGATATAGTGTAACTACCTTTGAATCTGAAGACAACTCATTTATATCCAAAAAGGACTCATCTGTATCTGAACAGGTCTGGTCTGTAACCAAAAGTGCTGTGTTTGTCTCCATAATGCTTTCCACCTAAAAAAAAAAATTACATTCTAAATAGTTAAAATGTGATGTTCCTTATGTATGTCTAAAAAAAAATTTGACACTTGCAATCTATGAATTTACATGCATTCGAAAACAAAATACTAAAGAAAGTGTCATCTGTAAGCAAATTATTTCAGACCTTTTTTCTCATAACTAAATTAATACTATATATTACCTCTGAGTCTGAAGCCAACTCATTAAGTTGGAAAAGTGCATCACTTATGTCAGTTTTGGCCTGGCATGAGTATGAGCAGGCGATGTTTGTCTTTGAGGTGCCTTCTACCTTTGAAGCAATACAAAAACCATTAATATTCAGTAGTGAAATATGGTGTTTATTACATTTTATTAATTATTGGTGTTGTTACTCTATAGCAGGGGTGGCGAACTCCGGTCCTGGAGAGCCACAGCCCTGCAGAGTTCAGCTCCAACCCTAATTAAAACTCACCTGCCTGTAGCTTTCTAGTAACCCTTAGACCTTGTTTAGTTTGTTCAGGTGTGTTTGATTAGGGCTGAAGCAAAACTCTGCAGGGCTGCGGCCCTCCAGGACCCGACGTTCGCCACCCCTGCTCTATAGTATAGTGTAGCTTCCTCTGAATCTGAAGATAATTTATTTACCTCCAAAGAGGACTCATCCGAATAGGTCTGGTCTGCAAGCAAAAGGGCCTCACTTGTGCCTGTAATAGCTTCTACCTAAAAATAAATAAATTAATTAATCATGGACAATATGCAAAATCTACAGAGCAATATTCATAATATTTCTTAAAATAGTTTGGTGGCTGATCTTCTATCTAAATGTATATGGCTGTATTTTGCAGCTAAAAACAGCTTGCTGTCAGCATACTACCACTAAAGAATTTAACCAATTAGTCAGTTGTTTAATGATTATAATTATGAAAAATTATGAATCCATAATTTTGGCGACCTCTGAGTCTAAACCAAAGGACCAAAGAAGCTTCAGAAGGGTACCATACCATGTCAGCAGGGGTCTGGTATGAATGTGAGGTTTTTACCCATGATGGATCTCCCGCCTATAAAACAATATAAGGGCTTTGAAAATATGTACTACTGTAACAGTTTATAACTTACATAGGTATGTTTATTTCATATGAAGTTGTTATTTGGATAATTAATAGAAACATGAATAGCTACCTCAAAACCAGCCTTCTTCTCAAGCCTTTGTCTGGTTTTGGCTGGTATGATGGACACACTGCCAGGCTCCAGGTATTTTTTATATTTTCGTTTCGGCATCTTACTATACAGAACATTTTGAGAGCAACATTGTAACTGAGCCACAAACATAGGACATAAATAGATATATATATATATATAATTATTATATATAATGAATACATTTATTTGAAACAGGTTTGAGTGATAACCGTAAAAAACAAACACAAATTTTAATATGATATATATCTATATATATAATAGATATATCAACACATTTTATGTATTTATTTATTTATTGAAACCTGGTTTGGGTGATACCATGTGCGGCGTGCTACAACATGAAGGCCATAAAGAAAAGGGGCTCTCGTGCCAACAGGATTTTAAAAATAACGGCATTTTACCTCAGAAATGTTTGCCTATGTGCGAAGACATTCAAAGATTTGACCCTAAAAATTATAAACAGGATTTTTTTGTATCTTGTTCGCTGGGAAAACACGTATTATCAAGCTCAGGTACTTCTGATAAAAGGTACGTTTCGATGAAGTAATTTTGATTTCGACTGACGTAAAAATGTCTGTTTACGCTAACGCTACATTATCTAACGTTACTTACATTATCTGTGGTTTAATTGACCACCTCCAGAGACCCGTGAAGAGATGGAGGAGGAATTAGCCAACCCATCCAATCGGATAAGAACGGCTAAAATCCTTAACGTTCACCAGGATGATACGATGAACGAGACGGCAGCTGAAAAAGAAAAATGAGCACTGAAGAAGAAACACGTAACGTTATTTGTTAAAAGCTTATTTTGATTTTCTAAACCTGTTAATGACTTACCTTATGGATGGACGTTTACCCTCCTTGCGCTCACCGTTTAGTAACTTCCGGTTCGCAAATGAAACTCTCTTGAATTAATAGATTTGAACCGACTCACTATGGCAGTCCATCTGAATCGCGGCAGGTTTTGTATATGTAATTTATTCTTAATATTTTAAATAATTTAATACATTCGTAATTACTTTTAATTAAATTATCAACACTTATGGCAACACTTATATTTCTGAATTTTAGGCCTACTTATTTGTTATAACTTTAAATATATTAAAATATATTAAAAAGTATTAAAACATTATCATCAAATTTCTTTACAAAGTTTAATGTCTTATGTTTTTGACCCTATAATGCACTGAATTCCATTATCATGAATAGCATGTAGCAATATAATGCATTATAACTTTTGTTAAAAGAATGAGACTATATAATGCATTGTGTATTATAAAAAATTAGAAATGCTCTTCTAATGGATATTATAGTTTGTAAAGTTGTCAAGAAAAGTCTTTAAAAGGATAGCTCTAAAATGCCTGTAATCATTTACTCACTGGTTCCAAACCTGTATGAATTTATTCCTTTCAGTCTCGGTCACAACCTTTTTTTATTATTATTAAATGAAAGCAAATAGTGACTAAGTCCATCAGTCCTTAACATTCAAATATAATATAGCTGTATTTTTTGGTGACCTCTACCTTTAAATATTTGACAATGTAACATTTATCGAAAGCTGGTGATTTATTACAATTTTGTACAACATATTTATTACATTTTTATCAATAATCATGCTTTACAGAAAACACTGAAGACTGTTGAAGCGTCTGAAAAAAGAAAAAGCCTTCTGAAAATTCTTGAAGAAAGAAAGGCAAGAAAGAGAGAAGCCCCACTTTTTGAAACAGACCCCCCCAAAAAGAGAGAGGAGTTTTCTGACAGTGAAGACGAAGATGATGGAGGAGTTGTACCTCAAAAAACATATGAGGATTTGCAAAGAAAATACCGATACATAAAGAAACAAAAGCAAGACTTACAGGAAGAGCTGGAAGAATTCAAACATAAGTAAGAGTTTATGAATAATTAACAATTTCCATTTGTTTACAAACATAGCCTATAATAAGAAATTCTTAAAAATGAAAATATATGATACATTTCAGAATCTTAGTATGAAAATCTGATGAGAAAAACTTTTTTTCTGTTTCTTGTTCTCTACAACACTAAAGACTAGCTGAATTAGAAAAGGAGAAAGAGGATCTGGTTGCAGAGCTGGCTACATACAAAAGCCTTAACATTGCACTGCAGCAGAACTTAAATGAAGTGCTACAAAGAGCCTTCTCAAAAACAGGTATTGTTCCAAACCTTGATGGAGGGCCATTTTAAGTTCTCTCCAGTGATGTTAGATTGGGTTCAAATCCAGGCTCTGACTGGGACATCTATGGACATTCACAGAGTTGTCCCAACACTTGTGTTGTCTTGGCTATCTTGATTATCTAAACTCTGGTTTTTGTTTTGTCATTATGGAGAATCTAGAGCAGTGTTTCTCAACCCTGGCCCTGAGCACCCCCCAACACTGCACATTTTGTATGTCTCCCTTATCTGACAAACCCATTTCAGGTCCTGGAGTTTCTTTTAATGAGCTAATGAGTTGAATCAGGTGTGTTTGATTAGGGAGACACACAAAACGTGCATTGATGGGGGGAACCGCCCCAGATGGCCATTCACTCCGAAATATTATATACTATAACTATTTTGTATTTCAGCTGCCATTTTTAAGACAATTACTGTAGGAATTATGTTTCTGATATTATCTAATAAATTCAATAAGCAGCAGTTCTGTGGCTGACATATTCAATATTTTTTTGACTTGTTTTACAGTAAAATTATGTGAGTTAATGCTTAAACCAAGAA
>JADLZN010005188.1:60000-86611 GCA_018155175.1 Sinocyclocheilus anophthalmus | reverse complement strand
TGAGCTACACAAACACAAAGCAGCATGCAGACCTACAGATGAGCTGAATCGACCCTGTGTTTGAAGAGACTGGCGACTCACAGCTTTTTTGCCGAACTCACTCTTGGGCAGAACCAGCGAGCCGGTGATGTAGCCGCCGGGTCCGGCACCTTTAGGGATCCTGAAACACAAAGACAAACATCTGCATCTTCTGACGGCTCACGGCTCAACAGCAGCGGCGGCTGGACGCATGGACCGCGGCACGAACCAAAAGAAGGGTTTTCTGCAGAACTACATTTTAGCATCAGAAACAGTACTAATAGTATTAGTTAGACGGCAGATGTTTTAAGGTATGACTCTGGATAATTGATTTTTAGAATTGAGATCACGGTTCTCCCACGAATCTGAAAACAAAACATTAGACAACAAAATAATATGCAATCTTTATTTGAAGCGTAACATTAGTTCCAAAGGTCAATTACTCGTTTTGATCGCGACTGCCGCAACGTCAGAGTCTATATCTGGACTATAAACCTTTATCCCAATAGTTTTGTTATTACTTAATGTTTACAACACAGAAATGTAGCCTGTTTGTGAAGCTGCTTCAAACATAAAGCTTACACTAAGAGCGCTGCTGGAAAACAGCTTTAAATATTCTGATAACGCGATTTACGTAATCAGATTACTTTAAGTACTAGTAAAGTTTTACTTTTTAATTTAGAAGGAAATATCGGAGTTACTTTTTCAAATAAGTAACAGCAGTTACTTTGTTTCCGTGTGTTGAGTGACAGCTCTGGTGTTGCCATGGTGACAGAAATCAGGAGTCAGTGCAGAGCGTTGTGTGTGAACATGATCTTACTGTAGCTCTAGAATAAATCTCAACATGCATTTACTCATCTCACTCACACAAACCATTCTGCTCCTCAAATCAATACAACTCCAAATGCAAACTCAGAATTATACAACCTGTAATATTAAATGTTAAAAGACCAAATTCATTTAGTATTGATTCCCATTCTATTAACCAATGTCCTTGGTGCTTTGACTTCGATGAGCCGCTCAATCATACTACTACGAAATTGATTTGGTGTATCATTTTAGTTATTACTGAATTGTGCTGAACTTTCTTCTCCTGCGTCATATTCTTCATGTATTAGTTGAGCGGCGCCCTCTCTGTACAGACCAGATTTACATTTCCTTCAGCCTAGGCGCATTCAATTTCACTTTGTTGTGAAAGGCTTTTTTATTTTTAAAAACAAACAAGCAAACCCAGCCCATGTGACAAAAAGTAACACAAAAGTAACAAAATGCATTACTTTCCATAAAAAGCAACTAAGTAACGTAATTAGTTACTTTTAGGGAGTAACGCAATATTGTACTGCATTAACTTTAAAGGTGACATATCATGAAAATCTGACTTTTCCAGGTTTTAAGTGCTATAATCAGGTCCCCGGTGCATCTACCAACCAAGGAAACGTGAAAAAGATTAACCCAGTAACTTTGTTTTGGTAAGCCTTTTTCTGCAAGCGTCTGAGAAAACCAGCGCGTCTGATTTCGCTCCCTTGGTGACGTGGCAAAGGGATCTCATTATAATATCACCGCCCCTTAATCTGCAAATTTCCACCCACGGCGCCATCATTTTGATTTCACAAGTGACAACGGTGTACCAGCTCTAATGCTATGGAGAAAGTTTGAGCAAAGCATGCTACTGTTCTGTGTTTGGCTGCACAGACGAGCACAGAACACTGTTTAGAGTCCCAGCCTCAGAGGAGACGACAGAGCAGTGGATTTATTGATTTATTTACTGTATATTGCTGCTGCCACACAGATCTAAAATAAACATGTGATTTATTTCCCAGCTGTTTACCTTCACAGACATAACCCACTGTTTTTGTAACTCATGTGTGTTTTTAACGTAAACTTGTGTGTGATTGAGAAGTTAGTTTAGTACTCACATGCCGTGTGGCAGCCGCTTTCTGTGCGTGTGCTTCATATGTGTGCGCTCAGAAAACCTTATATCAGAAGCTTAAACACATATGGTTTAAAACGCATGATTTCAGCACGATAAACATGATAATCAGAACAAAAACAGATGTTTTTAGCAGGTACGAGCTGTAATGGCGCAGCTCTATTCTGGAAAAGGGGGCGGGGAGCATCAGCTCATTTGCATTTAAAGAGACAGGCACGAAAAACAGCGTGTTTCTGCTTCCACTCAAAATAGGCATTTTCAAAATGATATAATACATTATCTGTGGAGCTGAAACTTCACAGACACATTCTTGGGACACCAGAGACTTACATTACGTATTGTAAAAAGGGGCATAATATGTCTCCTTTAAAAGTAACTTGCCCCAGCACTGGTCTGTAGGGACACTCACTTGTCGTCGGGCAGGGCTGTGATGTAGAAGGGCTGCGACGCGCCGGGCCTCAGTGTGATGGAGTTGGCCTTCTTCTTGGCCAGCATGGCAGCGCGGTGCATCTCGTAGACGTCCAGCGAGAGCGTGTTGGAGAGCCGGTGAGACACGAGGAACGGCAGGTCCTTCAGACGCTCCAGCTCGCTCTGCTGCTCGTGACGCACCTGCAGACGCACAGCGTAGTCGCCCTTCTCCAGCTTCAGAGAGTACTGCCACAGAGACACCACATCTCAAATAAATACTGCAACCCAACCTCATGAATCGCACAACACCTGCTTGTTTTGCACATAATTAAAACAGGATGAGAAAGTGCATGCATGCAACAGTCCATGTTTACATAGAAAAAACAAGGGAAAAGCAGCGCAATCGAATAAAAAACCTGTAAAGAACTACTACTGTATGTCTGATATTTCATGTTTGCATCATGGTGACAGGCTGAAAGCTGCTGTTTTTATAGTTAATAATAGTCTACTGGTTTTATAACCTTCTCTTTTGAAGGTATAGTCTTTTTTTGAGCATTTCCTCGTTTATTGTCGGGGTGGGTGAACAGCATATAAGTTTGTACAAGAAGTAGCTGTAGTTCATCATAGATTTTCTGCAAAGATATTTAACAAGTGATTAGTTTAACGTTGACATGATTTTCTTTAACTAGAGGGTTAATAAAGAAGTTACTTGAATCATGCTGTAGTCAAATTTTCAAGTTGACTAGTTAGAAATCGTAAAAATCGGTCAAACGTTCTGAGAAAATCGAGATTAATTTTTTGCCATATCTTTTGCCTTATTTAAAATTTTTGGTTCCTTTCTTACCATCCCAGTACAATCAATATCTGCTGTATTTAATTTACAGTCACACTAAATCTAACAACAACACCATAATTAAAAAAAAAATTCAAACTGCACTCACAGAATATGACAAAACGATTGCAATTACTTTTTTTTGTGTGAAAATCGTGCATCCCAAATTAACATGTATTTTATGTCATGTCAGAAATGTCAAAAGTTATTTTTCTGACTGGAAAAGGCTCAATCGCAGAATGGTTTAATTTTATAAATTATGTTAGATTATCATTTTTAATTTGGCATTAGTATTTACATCACAATCTGAAATCCTATCATAAAGCCCTGAGGTTTAGGAACCTTGGGTTACAGCATGTTATTTATTATTATTATTATTATTAAAATTTGACCTACCAGCACAATGTTTAACATTTTTGCAGGTCTTCATTCTAACAATAAATCAATGATACTTTTGAACTTGCAATACAATCATGACCCAATACTTGCACTTAGACTTCTGGTGAAATTGTTGCAGTCCCAATTAGCTTAATTGTGGGTTGATGTTGGAAATTGTAATAACAGCTATTTGTGAAACCGGAGGCTCTTCACAGAAAATGGTTTTAAATTTCTATTTTAATTTTCTTTCTTAAGGTTTACTGTTGCATTAGTATTTCTTAGTAGGTAGTATATCATGATAATTTTTCCCCTAATCAGTCGATATCGATAATTATCACGAAAAATGTTACATGTTTATTTCTTTCAAGTTTAAAGGCAGAATTTTGCTCCAAAGCGAAAGTTGGAGAACCACCCTTTGTTATTTTCCTTAAATATAAATATCTTCGTTCTGCAATGTTACGTTGTTTTTCAATCAGAAACATGTTTGTTTGCTGCTGATAATATTTAATAATATTCTTTTTTGGTCTCTAAGGAAATGCACATTTTGATAGTATAGCAGGATGCAGATGTAAAATTTTTTTGTTCTTATCAAAATCAACATCTGTTAAAATCTTAAGCAAAACCTCATTTTTATATAGGATTTTTTTTTTTAACCATTTGTCTTCCATAGTAGCATACATTTAGAACATGATATTCACAGTTAAAACCACAAATATAGCATCTCAATACCATGGTAAAAATATAACTCTATGGTTTTTAGGTATTATGTTCCGCTCACCTGGTGTGGATAAGCGTCTCCAGATCCCATGAGCCTCTTGTTCTGGTCAAACAGGAGCCAGAGCTGACTGTCAAACTCAGACTCGTATAATAACTCACACAGCAGCGGACAGCTAGGCGTCACCTCGCCACTCTTGGGCTGGAAAAACAACACCAATAACTCAATAAGAATCAATAAATGTGACCCTGGAGCACAAAACCAATAAGGGTCAATTTTTTAAAATTGAGATATATACATCATCTGAAAGATGAATAAATAAGCTTTCCATTGATGTATGGTTTTGTTAGGATCTGACAAGTTGAAAATCTGGATCTGAGGGTGCAAAAAAATCTAAATATTGAGAAAATCATCTTTAAAGTTGTTCGAATTAAGTTCTTAGCAATGCATATTATTAATAAAACATTAAGTTTTGATATATTTACGGTAGGAGACTTACAAAATATCTTCATGGCACTGAATCGTTACTTAATACCTAATGAATTTTTGCATAAAAGAGAAAAAAAATGTTAATTGTGACACTACCATTGTATTTGTGGCTATTTGCTACACATATCCCCCCCGACTACCACTGCGTTTGTGCTGCTGGACACAAATCACCATGCAAACATGGTAAACTAATGTATTTTCATTAATAAAAAACTGCAAAGACCAGTGTTAATCATCACACTCACCTGCTGAAATTATAATGCGGACGATTCATATAGCTGTCTGTTTGTTTGGTAACACATCTCTGTCGCCGAGGGTTTTTTATTTTAGCACTACAGGCCTTCAAGAGAAACGCACACATTCACGTGCATATTTCATGAACATTGCCCTTATGCGTTCCTCTGGGAGCTCTTCTCTTCTGAAGGTGCGTTTATGATCAAAGAGTTCTATCCTACCACCCCTTCCCCCACTGAAACTGTATTTATGGGCGTCACGAACATCCTTCCCGACAGTAACGTGAGTAATAACACTAGATCAGGACGATATATGCTTAAATACTTTAGGATTCATTATTAACTTGGTGACTGTGAGGTGTGTGTGTGTTACCGGAGAGGCTGACCCAGGTCTTCAGTGTGATTGGTTGGGAAACGTCTCATATCTCAGCGGAGAACCACCTGAAAACTATAAATCCCTTCAATGCGTGCTAGACAGAGAAACATAACGAACAGAGCCTTAATTATTTGGCGTGTGCTGCTAGTTAAACATAAAACTAACTGACAAGGAGAGAAGTTTACAATTGGGGGTTGGTAAGGAGTCTCTTCCTGTTCACCGAGGCTGCATTATTTGATCAAAAATACAGTAAAAATTGTGAAATATTGTTACAATTTTAAAATAACTTTTCTATTTTTATATGTGTTAAACTGTAATGTATTTCTGTGACGCGCAGCTGTATTTTTCAGCATCATTCCTCCAGTCTTCATGGTCACATGATCCTTCAGAAAACATTCTAATATGCTGATCTGCTGCTCGCGAACATTTGTTATCAATGTTGAAAACAGTTGTTCTGCACAATATTTTTGTGGAAACCGTGATATTTTTTATTTTTCAGGATTCTTTGATGGACAGAAAGTTCAAAAGAACAGCATTTTAAATGAAACGCGCAATCTTTTGGACAAATAAAT
The DNA here is from genome assembly GCA_018155175.1 of Sinocyclocheilus anophthalmus. Taxonomy (NCBI): domain Eukaryota; kingdom Metazoa; phylum Chordata; class Actinopteri; order Cypriniformes; family Cyprinidae; genus Sinocyclocheilus; species Sinocyclocheilus anophthalmus. The sequence continues at coordinate 80,660 of JADLZN010005188.1, read as the reverse complement.
GTCTTTACCGTCACTTCTGATCAATTTAATGCATCATTGATGAATAAAAGTAATATTTTCTTTTCTTTCTGCTTCTGCCATTAAATCCTAAAGATACTCACGATATGAATAGGAGAAGGCGCCGTCACCAGCCCATGGAAGGAAATGACATAATCAACAGTGACGTCACCCAGACTCGCCCACCAGCGAGCAACACAGAGCTCCAGAGTGCGTCCTGACTGAGAAAGACACACAGATGAACATGTGACCCGACAGACAGACAAACCACATATGAAAAAATATGTGTGCTATAGTTTGTAGGGCTGCCCTCGACTATGGTGCGTTTCCCAAAAGGAACGATGGTCGCAAGTTCCGTCGTTACCAACATAGTTCACTGGAACTAACGACCTAGTTAGCTACCAATGCTTTTGGGAACTCACCCCTGGTCGACTAGTAGTTCGTTCATTTTAAGCAAATCAGTCTACTCCTCTCCGTTTAATAAACCATTTAATAATGAGCCTTTAATTGCCTACAGCCTATCAGCGCTCAAACGCCTCAATAAATATATTTTTCATGTCTGTAACGTAAGTTTACACGCTCATGTTAACAGAGACCGAGACGGCAGAAAGCGAATCCTGTTTGCTTTTCATTATTTTACAAAAGTGCAATGATTTGTTGTTATTGTGAGTGCACACAAATAAACAGAGTCTTTTGAAAGATGTATTACTCTTATCTGAATGACCAAAAATTACGGAGTATTTTAAGATCAAGTTTTCTAGTTTATATTAGATTAAACGACCAGGTAAATTTGCTGCTACTACCATTTTCAGATTATATAATATATATGAACCCTTGGACCACAAACCCGTCATAAAGGTACATTTTACTTCTGAAACGAGATTTTGCATCATCTTCTGAAGCTGACTACTTGGAAAAGCAACTATTTGAAAATCTGAATCTGAGGGTGCAAAAAAAATCTAAATATTGAGAGAATCATCTTTAAAGTTGTTCAAATGAAGTTTTCAGCAATGCATATTACTAATCAAACATTAGTTTTGATATATTTACGGTAGGAAAAATATCTTCATGGAACATGATTTTTACTTGTCGAATAACAGTTAGTCAGCTATTAGTGGGCAGCCCTAATAGTTTGCGTATTGTGTACCAGCACAGGAAAAGCCTCCGTGAGCGAGCCCTTCTCCAGGAGAGACGAGAACTTATAAAACTCATTGACTCGATACGCTCGTTGCTTCACCAGATGAACCGCATGCAGGACGAACTTCGACGACACGTCTCCAGAATGAGACGTTAACGAGATCTCTGAAAGAGACTGAATAGTTAGATCACAGATCAACGTTTGGGAGAATCCTGCAGTGATGCAGCATCACATCACCTGCCCATGATGCTCCACGAGGGACGGTAATGAAATGCCTCCGGATCTGTCCTGGTCTGAAGTGGAGGTCTGGGAACGTGATCTCCTGACTGCGACTGTCAGCTACTCTATAAGAGACAAACACACGTCACAGGCGAGCAGAAACACAGATGCGAGCGGAACAGAGCGGTCGGACGTACCTCGCAGGGATTATAACCGTTATAGGCACTCTGAAGAGAGGACCGGCGCTGAGAGCCGATGTGTCGTATCCACACACCTGGAAAACATACCACACACACACACACCCTATATATTTGCATTTGTGGTTTACAGGGACATTCCATAAGCGTAATGGTTTTAATACTGTACAAACTGTATTTTCTATTGCCCTACACCAACCCTTCACCTAAACCTACCCTTTACAGGAAACTACTGGCAATTTTTTAATTTAATAAAACACCATTTTGTATGTTTTTTTAATCCTTTTGTTTTACGGGGACACAGGAAGTGTCTTCATAAACCATGTTTACGTTGTAGTACCCATGTCATTATAAACATTTGTGTCCTCATAAACAACATAAACATACACACACACACACAAACATACACACACCTATGTCGGTACACACACACATCGCACAACGCTGTACCACACACGCACAAACGTACTGTACACACACTCACAAAACGGCTGTACACACACACACACACTACTACTGTACACACAGCACACACACTATTTACTGTACACCACACACCCACTAACGTACTGTACACACACACACAACTACGTACTGTCCCCCACCACACACACACTACGTTCTGTACACACACACACACACCCTACGTTCTGTACCACACACACTCACACACTACGTTCTGACACCGTCGTTGGCAGGTCTACGTACTGTACACACACACACACAAATGTTCATCATAGGGCTGGGCGATATGGCAAAAAAATTTAAATCCATAAGTTGGTCAGTCTGAAAGATATGCACACCAAGTCAGATCATGTCTGAAAGCAGGGCTTGGGAAAAGTTTGTTGGTTCTAGCTTGAGAAGCTCCAGTAGGGTACGTTCATAAATTTTAGTCTAAGAAAGAGCATAAAAGCTTAATAGAAGATCAGTAGGTTGGGCCCCCCCTTTTTTTTCTCAAGCCACCCAATTAATCCCGCTAATCGAAAAAAATGCCCAGCCCCGAGTTCTTCATTGTCGTTCGAGTTTATGACAGTCAATATGTAAGCGTAGATCAGGGGTGCCCAACTCTGTCCTGGGGGGAGGGCCGGTGTCCTTTAGAGTTTAGCTCCAACCTCAATTAAACACACCTGAACCAGCTATCAAGCTCTTCAGGATTACTAGAAACTTGCAGACAAGTGTGTGTGGCAAGTTTGTAGCTAAACTCTGCAGTACAGGCCCTCCAGACCTAGGTTGGGCACCTCGGCGTAGATTACTGCGGAACGTGCCTCTGTAGTGGCCAAGCCCCCTCTCGCAGGCCCTGCGGTCGTGCCGAACGTTGACCGGGCCGGCACTGATTCATGAGCTCCAGTGCGACGGGACAGTGAACCCAGGCCAGCGTGCAGAGAGAGCCAAATGCAGCTGCTGCAGCGAGATACGTGCCGAGTTCCTGGAGAGAAAAACATGGGTAGAATGTTTGTTTTTAAGAAAGTTTATTTTTATTCATCGACACATAAATTGCTTAAAAGTGCCGTTTAAGACCTTTATAATGTTACAAAAGCCAATTTCAAAAAATGCTGTTCTGCTGAACTTTTTATTCATCTGTGAATCCAGAAAAATACAATGTCACAGTTTCCACAGAAAGATTGTGCAGCACGACTGTGTTCAACATTGATACCAATCAGAAGTGGTTTCTTGAGCAGCAGATCAGCATATTATACTGATTTTTGAAGATCATGTGACACTGAAGACTGAGGAATGATGCTGAAAATTCAGCTTTGATCTCAGAAATAAATTACAGTTTAACACATTCACATAGAAAACCGTTATATTAAATTGTAATACTTCACTGTTTTTACAGATTTTTTGGGGGGGGGGGGGGGGGGGGGGGGGGGGGGGGGGATCACATAAATGCAGCCTCGGTGAGCAGAAGAGACTTATCAAAAATTTAAAAACTTTTATCTTTTAAACCAAAGAGTTCAATCTAATCAAAAACGGACTATTGTACTCAATACTGGTGTATACTGCATATTTTTATGATTATTAGAATATCGCATCATTAGTTTTGCAACATGTTAACAAACTCTATCATAATAAATTGAGTTATTCTAGTAACAGAAACACACGATCATAGTTTTTGATATTTTGATTGTTTTTTTTTAATTTTACATTTTCTGTTTTAATTTTAATTTCATTTAAAGTTTTTATTTTGTTGTGCGTTTTTGCCATTTATATGATCTTTTTTAATATGTCTACATATTTTTATGAAGTTTTACTTTTAGTTTATTTAGATATTCAAGTACTTCATCTTAAACTAAACACCTTGGCAACTACCTAAAAGGTTTTTTTCCATTTCATTTTATCTCAGTATGTTAATTTTTTTCAGTTAATGTTTATTTAAATGAAAGTAACGATTAGAACCCTGGTATACATGACATGATTTATCAGAGCTCCTTGTTCAAAATCAGTCCAGGTTAAAAAGGTCAAATAATGAACAGTAATTAACTGCACCCTTGTTCTGGCATCATCCTGATTAATCTCAAACTCTGAGAGATCTGTAAACATATTCTCCACGGCATTCAGCTCCACTATGAACTGTAGCATGTACCTGTGTTCTCTGGAAACACAGGCTCGATGCCGACCCCGTGATCGGACGGGCCAGTGACCTGTGTCGGGCCCCTGAGGTAGATGCCTCGCTGCGATCCCACGGTCACGGTGAAGCCGAGGCTGCTGGTGGGCAGCAACGCATGCTGCATGAGGTAGTCCCCCGAACGCCCGCTCCACCTGCGCATAACACAACCGGTCAGAACACACGAATGCCTGCATAATGAGTAGGCAATATATCACGGTAATGAATATGCACGATATTGTTATAGTAGGCACTTCAAAATACAGTGAATAATTATTACAAATTATTCAGATTTTTTGAATGCATTTTAAGAATATTTTTTAGGGATGCACGATATTGGATTTTTTTCCGATATGCCGATATTTTTCAACTCATACCGATACCGATATATTTCCTTTTGTTCGTAAACAAGTCTCTCCTGTGCCCACCTGCCGACGTGGACTAATCACTAGCCACCCTGATCACTGCGAGTTAACGTATTCCTCTTTATGACATATCGGCATAATTTTTCATATCGGGCCGATGCCGATGTTTACATTTTAAGCCTTTATCGGCCGTTTCCGATAACATTCCGATAATATCGTGCATCCCTAATATTTTTCCCATCAACTGGTTACAACACCGCTGTATGCTGCGTCCAAGATGCATGCGCTCTCTGATGTAAACAAGCACGGATGAGAAGCGCACTTTCCCTCTCTGACAGCAGATGGCGCTAAACATAATGCAGCTGTTACCCCAGAAATCCCGTAAACAAAACAGCTTTCTGTTTCTGAAATGCGATTTAAAAATCTGCAGTCCGTAACTTGTTTTTGGTAAAAATGATCCGAAACAATATTTGAGCAAGTACATAACCAATCAGTGTTCAAAACTATCTCCTTACTTTAGCCCGATTCACAACGGTTAGCTTATAATAATGTTTTCTAATTTGAGTGGTACGGGTAGGTTTTCGCGGGAAATTCGAGCATGGCACTGCGTCATTACGTCACGTCTGTAAACAAAGAAGTAGTCCCGGCTACTAGGCTATCGCATGTGAGGGTCCTGCAGGTGGCGGATCGTTTATAGCCTTTTCTCACAGCAGCCGGAATAATTAAATGTATCATTTTATGGCGGATTGTAATCCATAAAGGATTGTGTTTATGAAACATGTGAATGAAATTAAATTATATTTCAGTTTTAAATGTGCTTCTGATTACATATAGCCTGGGATTACACAAGATTTGTATTTTTAAAGACAACCAGTTCGAAGGGAGCATTGATTTTTTTTTGGGTTAAAATAATTTCTTGGTGTGAAATTCGAATGGTATGACAATTAAGAGATTAGACTGTACAGAAATTAAAATCTACACACTAATACACACTATAGGCAATGCTGATGTTGTTAACATTAATAATTTGAGAACAAAGTATAATAATAATAATTTGCACGGTTTGATGTGATATGAGCTAACAGATCGTTAGATTTAATCACCATTGGTAGAGCGATTTATTGTAATGCTTTTTTCCTCAATTGGTCAGAAAAAACGTGGCAGACTTGTTACTTAATTGTTCAGATGACAATATACGGTGAAAATTCTTATTTGGGTCATATATTCCAATACGTAGACTAGAATCTGTGATTGCAAAAGTACAGTACATATCCGCTAACTATTATCGATTCTTACATCCCAAGAATCGATTAGTTTAGTGTTTTCAGTTAAAGGACGGAATGTTGAAGGGCACTTCCCATCCAATATAACTGCAATAAGCATTGTGCTTTGGTACTTTTAATATGACCAAGTCTCCGATTTCAAATTCTGTCCATTGTATTGCAGTATTCAAACAATAAATGCCGTTTTGGCGCTGTTTAATGTGGAGTGACAGATCGCTGTAGCGCCTCAGTGAACTGATCATCTCCTCCGCTTTATTACTAGTTATAGCACAAAATAAACATGACTAAACATCCGAAGGCAAGTTAAAAGAAAGAGTACAACTTTCTCATATAACATTAATCACTTAATCAGTGTTTCAGCTGCGCAAAGACGTCAATATAACGGCTTGTAAACAATGTCACGTAACGTCACATTTACCTCAGAAAAACATATTCGTGACCATAAACTCATTAATCATATAGAAAAATAAACTGTAGAGAGTTCTTCAATGTTTAATTTATGTTTGAATAAATCCATCAAGTTTTTATGACAGCCACCGTTTAAATGTTTATATTTCAAAAACGAATTGAAGTAGAAATATTATTATGTAATTGTAACTTTATTATTTAATTTTAGCAGTTGTATAGCCTACAAATCAGTCAATTTTAACCTTCAATATTATAGTAATGTAGTACCAACTGACTCTCAGGTGTATTTTACAGCATTAATTTTGCATGTACTGTACCCGATACATATCCAAAATAATCGAATCGAAAGATTATGAATGAGAATCAAATCGCATCGTGAAATTTGTGTCAAAACCCAGCCCTAGTTTAAATAGCCATTCATATTTTTATCACCGCGCCAAATACTTCAATAGTTAGACTTAATAGCTATTTTAATGTTCAATTTTTTTAGAATTTTACTCTGGATTACAACATGCCCGAGATATGTTTGACAATGTTATGATTCTTTATTGCTCCGTCACCTTTACTAAGGGCTCTATTAATTAACATTAGTTAATTCATTAGTAAACAAACCCTCAATGGAAAATTCTTCTTCATGAATGATTCTCATGAATTTCAAGTAATTTCAAAATTTTAATAACGTGTTAAAATAAAAAGTTGCAACTGTTTACGTATGCACTAACGGTTGTATTTTAAATAACTTATAAACTTCTGTACAAATGGAGCCTATGTGCATTATAATGTTAATGCTTACAAGGTTTAACTATGAATCTTAATTGTAAGTGTTACGTTCTTGGCCCTTTTAGTTACTTTAAACTTTGTGTATTACTTATTTTATGTAAATGTTCAGTTCTTTTTGTTATAAGAAAAAAGTCATTAAACCTGTTATACTGTATTACTATAACACTTTAACAACTAAATTTCAATACCGTGATAATACCGTATACCGTGATGAAAGCATTAGCAATTAATGAGCATCACTGCTCCGCTCCTCGGTACCTGAATGATGCCGTGACCCTGTGCCAACACCTCTATAGCCTCCCTTCAGAGCCGTGTCTCCAGAGTCCCTGCTCAACCGCCGCACCGTGTACCGCAACGCCTCTGCTTCAGAACCTGACAACACAACACCACACACACACAACACCACACACGCACACCACACACCACACACACACACACACACACACACACACACACACACACACACCGCGCACAACACCGCCAAACACACGCGCACACTCACACACACACACACACACACGCGCACAACACACACACACGACCACACCACACACACACACACACCACACACACACACGCACACATCACACACACACACCACACACACACACAGCACACACACAACACACACACACACGCGCACACACACGCACACCCACACACGCACACTCACACACACACACACACACGCACGCGACACCACACCACACACACACACACTCACACCGCACAAACAAACACACGCACTCGCTCACTCACACACACACACACGCACAGAAGCACAGCCTCAGTATTTCAAGATTGCAGTGTCCTATGATTTCATAAGTTCACATGTTGAGGGGGGTTTTTTTTCAACTTTTTTGCTTTATTTGTTAAGAGAGAAATTCTACAGCAGAACTCTCTGTCTCTGAACAAACACACTGAAATGATGCTTTTAAATAAATATTTTAATGAACGATTCTGTGCTGAACGAATTGTTTGAGTTATTGATTCAATGACTCACTCATTAAGACGTGCCGTCACCTACAGGTGGTTACAGTTTCAAAATTAAAATGATCATTTTATTTTCTAGTATCATTTCATAATTAAACAAAAGGTCTAATTTAAATAAAATCTCATAGCATTAACAAACGATCTGTGTAAATGCACCTTAACGACACTTCCCCATTTTTGTGCCGCTTCTGCAGTGCAAAGATTTGATTGATAAGAGTTTTTAATTATTCTAATTACATTTATTGATTAAAAATGTAGGAATTAGATGCATACAAGAAGCAAACATGTCATACGTTCGGAAAACATTGCCATTATAAAGATAAAAAATACCCTGGAAGTCCATTTAAGTTGGCACATATCACCTCAGAGGAAAATTAGGGCTGCACGATATTGGAAAAAAAAACCTCATTGCGATATTTTTTTTCTTTCTGCGATATGAAAAAAATTATTTTTTTTTAAATCACCATATGACTTGGTTGCAGATTATTGGGGTGATTTTAGTTGATAATCAGCATATAAAATCACAAATTACAAGCACAGCTAAATATAATAAACACTGATCCAATGAAATACAGGTACAGAAATTGAAATAATTCACATTAAATACACACTGCAAATCTTCACACTGTTAAATTAATCTAATAAAAAAAAAAGCCCCCTGTGTAAAGCTCCCAAAGTTTTTCCACATTTTTCTATTTTCTTTCTCAATTGTTTACCTTCACCAAAGCCATAAGCAACTGTGTTTACAAGGACACTTGCAGAGACATGCATTTTGACAATTTTGCACATGTGTCATTTATAGACGCGGATTAGGGCGGCACTATGCGCATCTCGTCAGTAAAGCTGCTCCTGTGTTTAGTAGTAAATCTCCAGCACGTGCTTGCAGATGGAGCAGCATTTCCTACACAGAGCTGTTAGTTCACTGACAAGCTACTCAAAATCGCGTTCATAATCACAGACGATATAATCGCGCGATTATGAAATCAAAGAAATCGTTCTGCGATTATGAAAGCTGTTTGCGTAGCTTTTCAGTGAACTACGGCTCTGTGTAGTACATGCTGCTCCATCTGAAAGCATGTGAAAAACCCCATTTAATAACATGTTTTTACTCCAAAATCACTTTAATCAGTAAATCCTTCTGTGAGATGATGTGGCTTCTTACACAGAATAAGACACGCAACATATTTCATAATATTCCAAGCAGTGATAAAGGCTCTGCATTATTATATAACCTTATACAATGAAAGTCATATAAGGCGAACCGATACTCATATTTATAAAGCGGGTAGTTCCGGTGCTTGGCTCTGATTGGCTGAGCCGCGTTCGCAGCTGTTGTAAATTACTCTACAAACACACACCTTTGTTTACGGTTGTGTGTTGCTTGGCAACCACTTTGTAGCAACCACAACTCTTTCTGAGGAGCTACATTGTTTGGTGAAAGAATACTGTGTTTATTAATATCATTACACTTTATTTGCTCCGTTTTATTTTGTGAAATTTTACTACGTATATGGAATAACCGTTTATAAAAGCAGTAACCCCCGTGAAACCGTGGTTTACAGTGAATTTATAACAACAAACAATGCCTCTTAGCTGTTATAAATTCACTGTAAACCACGGCTTCAGGGAGAATTATTGCGTTATTGTCTTATCCTGTTTGTTGAATCAGTGAAAGCAGTTAAATCTTCTGTTTATAGGGATTTCTTCAGCGTGAGAGCGCCCTCTAGCCTTCAGGTAGAGCCCTACCCGTAGTATAAGCTTGGTAATTCTGGTTCAAACGGGCCGAGCTGCATCTGTACCTGAGAGCAGCAGAGCGATTCCTCCGCAGGCGTTTGGAGAGGACATGGAGGTGCCGTTCATCAGCTGCGTGCCGCGGAGCGTCCAGTTGGGCACGGAGGCGATGGCTCCGCCGGGGGCGCTGATGCTGACCCCCAGAGCCCCGTCTGTACTGGGGCCGCGGGACGACCACGTGTACTGGTTCGGAGGAAGCTTCTCTCTCAGAGAGTACTCGGCCATCATCATGTCCGGCGTGACGTAAGCGCCCACACCTGCACATCAGCAACCATCAAACCAGTGCGTTCTGACTGCATGATGTGGCTAAACATGAGGGAATTCCCTAATGCTGCCTTCAATATAATCAAAAGTTTGGGATCAGTAAGACTTGTAATGTTTTTTTATGCTCATCAAAGCTGCATTTATTTAATCAAAAATACAGAAAAAAAACAGCAATCTTGCAAAATGTTATTACAATATAAAATAATGGTTTCTATTTTAATATCCTTTAAAATATAATTTATTTCTGTGATGCAAAGCTGAATTTCCATCATCGTTACTCCAGTATAAAGCGTCACATGATCTTCAGAAATCAGTATAATATGCCGATTTATTATTAGAATTATCAATGTTGGCTGCCAAATATTTTTTTGGGAACCGGTGATACTTTTTTCAGGATTCTTTGATGAATAAAAAGTTAAAAAGGACAGCATTTATTCAAAATATAAATATTTTCTAACGATATAAATATTTCCATCACTTCAATTTAACACATCCTTGCTGAATAAAAGTTTCAAAGCAGAAGAGACTCCTGTAAAAAAACATTAAAAATCATTCTGATCCCAAACTTCTGACCGGTAGTGTATATATTTTCTTCTTCTTCATAATGTCTTGATAAATGTCCATTTTATACATGCGTTCCCTTGTTTTGGTAAATCATGACAAATCATACTAATTTGGTAAATTGTACCAATTCATTCCCTCGTTTTAGTAAATTGTGGCCATGTTTTACTAATTCAACCCTCATTTTATTAAACAGAGGCCACAAATAAAATATTTGTTCCCTCTTTTTGGGAAAAATCATGGTCACGCCGTATTAATTTGTCCCCGTTTTGGGAAATCGTGGCTATATCATACTAATTGTGACCCTGCAGCACAAAAGCAGTGTTAAGTCGCTGGGGGATATTTGTAGCAATAGCCAACAATACATTGTATGGGTCACAATTATACATTTCTCTTTTATGCCAAAAATCATTAGGATATTAAGTAAAGATCATGTTCCATGAAGATTTTTTGTACATTTCCTACCGTAAATATATCAAAACTTGGTAATATGCATTGCTAAGAACTCCATTTGAACAACTTTAAAGATGATTTTCTCAATATTTAGATTTTTTTGCACCCTCAGATTCCAGATTTTCAAATATTTTCCGATCCTAACAAACCATACATCATGTTAAGCTTATTTATTCAGCGTGTCAGATGATGCCAGTACTCTCAAGTGCACTTGGTCTAAGGGTCCACAATTGATTCATTTGTTTTAGTAAATCGTAGAATAATGTGGCCACAATTTTCCTAAATGAGGTAAAATCTTATTAACTACAACAATGGCACAAATTAACTGAATTACTTTTTGTCTGCAAATCATGTGCAGATCTGTTATTCTTATTTTCAGTTGTCCGTTAGTTTTTTGATAATACAGTGGGGCAAAAAAGTATTTAGTCAGCCACCAATTGTGCAAGTTCTCCCACTTAAAAAGATGAGAGAGGCCTGTAATTTTCATCATAGGTATACCTCAACTATGAGAGACAAAATGAGAAAAAAAAAATCCAGAAAATCACATTGTAGGATTTTTAAAGAATTAATTGGTAAATTCCTCGCTAAAATAAGTATTTGGTCACCTACAAACAAGCAAGATTTTCTGGCTCTCACAGACCTGTAACAACTTCTGTAAGAGGCTCCTCTGTCCTCCACTCTTTACCTGTATTAATGGCATCTGTTTGAACTTATCAGTATAAAAGACACCCGTCCACAACCTCAAACTGTCACACTCCAAACTCCACCATGGCCAAGACCAAAAAGGACACCAGATACAAAATTGTAGACCTGCACCAGGCTTGGAAGACTGAATCTGCAATAGGTAAGTAGCTTGGTGTGAATAAATCAACTGTGGGATTAATTATTAGAAAATGGAAGACATACAGGACCACTGATAATTTCCCTCGATCTGGGGCTCCACGCAAGACCCGTGGGGTCAAAATGATCACAAGACCTGTGAGCAAAAATCCCAGAACCACACGTGGGGACCTAGTGAATTACCTGCAGAGAGCTGGGACCAAAGTAACAAAGGCTACCATCATTAACACACTGCGCCGCCAGGGACTCAAATCCTGCAGTGCCAGACGTGTCCCCCTGCTTAAGCCAGTACATGTCCAGGCCCGTCTGAAGTTTGCTAGAGAGCATTTGGATGATCCAGAAGAGGATTGGGAGAATGTCATATGGTCAGATGAAACCAAAATAGAACTTTTTTGGTAAAAACTCAACTTGTCGTGTTTGGAGGAGAAAGAACACCATACCTACTGTGAAGCATTGGGGGTGGAAACATCATGCTTTGGGCTGTTTTTCTGCAAAGGGACCAGGACGACTGATCCGTGTAAACGAAAAAATGAATGGGGCCATGTATCGTGAGATTTTGAGTGTAAACCTCCTTCCATCAGCAAGGGCATAGAAGATGAAACATGGCTGGGTCTTTCAACATGACAATGATCCCAAACACAAACACTGCCCGGGCAACGAAGGAGTGGTTTCGTAAGAAGCATTTCAAGGTCCTGGTGTGGCCTAGCCAGTCTCCAGACCTCAACCCCATAGAAAATCTTTGGAGGGAGTTGAATATCCGTGTTGCCCAGCGACAGCCCCAAAAAAATTACTGCTCTAGAAAAACAAAAAGGTGAAAAAGGAAAAGATCTCAAAAAAAAAATGGGCATGGGCCAAAATACCATCAACAGTGTGTGAAAACCTTGTGAAGAATTACAGAAAACGTTTGACCTCTGTCATTGACAACAAATGGTATATAACAAAGTATTGAGATGAATTTTTGTTATTGACCAAATACTTATTTTCCATAATTTGCAAATAAATTCTTTAATAAATCCTACAATGTGATTTTTCTGGATTTTTTTTTCTCATTTTGTCTCATAGTTGAGGTATACCTATGATAATTACAGGCCTCTCTCATCTTTTTTAAGTGGAAGAACTTGCACAATTGGTGCTGACTAAATACTTTTTTTTCCCACTGTATTTCGTGTCATTGCTTGTTCAGGTGTGATGCTTTGGCAATATTGATATAATGAAGTGTAGAAGAGTGTTTCAGGCCGGTACCGATCACACTGCTGGTGGTTCCTCCGGGGCAGCCCACGGTGGACAGACACGGGCCGTTATTCCCAGCGCTCGACACAAACAACACATTATACTTCTGTACAGCTTCCGTGATGACCTCACAGATCCTCCTGAAGAACATTTACATTTAGTCATTTTACAGACGCTTTTATCCAAAGCGACTAACAAACGAGGACAACAGAAGCAATCAAACTTGACAAAAGCGCAACCATATATAAGTGCCAATGACAAGTCCCTCGGTTCAGCCTAACGCAGTACCACGTAGCAAGGTGTGGTGTGTATATATATATCTATTATACACCCCCACACCCAACAAAGAAAAAACAATAGAATAGAATGAAAAAAATAGAAGCTTATATTTTACTAAAATAGAACCACAGACTTGATCATAATGTCATTAAAGGGGTCCTGTTATGCCCTTTTACAAAGTCTTGATTTTGTTTTTAGAGGTGTACTATTACATGCTCTCTAACAGGTTGTTCGAAAAACAATTATGTTTTCCATATTTTACCCTTATACAACACCTCTCTCCCGAAGGTGCAATCGCCCCAGTCTGGCATGAACGGCTCGACTAGTTCCTGTATCAAATGAAGGCCCGACTTCTGAAATACGAAATGTGCTGTGATTTGTTAGCTGGGCCAATGTGTGTTGTGACTGGCTCAGCTGGGCCGGTGGTGTTCGCGGCGATTGGTCGCTGTGCCTGTGTGTGCTGTCTGGTGTGTGCTGCGACTGGTCAGCTGGCCGTTATGCGCGTCGATTGTCAGCTGGGCGGTGTGTGCTGTTCTGTGTGTGCTGCGATGGTCAGCCTGGGCCGGTGTCGCGGCGACGGTCAGCTGGGCCGCTGTGCGCGGCGACTGGTCGCTGGGCCGCTGTGGCAGGCGACTGGTCAGCTGGGCCGGTGTTCGCGGCGATTGGTCAACTGGGCAGGTTTTGCTGGGCCGGTGTGCGCGGCGACTGGTCAGCTGGGCCGGTGTTGTGCTGGGCCGGGGGCGCGGCGACTGGTCACCTGGTGCCGGTGTGCGCGGCGACTGGTCCGACTGGCCGGTGTCTCTGAGCTGGTCAGCTGGCCGGTGTTCCGCTGAACTGGTCAGCTGGGCCGGTGGTGCCTCTGAGACTGTCAGCTGGGGCCGGGGTGCGCTGGAGACTGGTCCATCTGGGCCGGGTGTGCTGGGCCGGTTTGCGCGGCGACTGGTCAGCTGGGCCGGGTGCGCGGCGACTGGTCAGCTGGTGCCGGGGTGTGCGGCGACTGGTCCATCTGGGCCGGTGTGTTGCTGGGCCGGTGTGGCGCGGCGACTGGTTCAGCTGGGCCGGTGTGTCTGGCTGTGGCGCGGCGACGTCAGCTGTGCCGGTGTGGTTGCTGGGCCGGTGTCGCGGCGACTGGTCAGCTGGGCCGGGGTGTGCTTGTCTGTGTGCGCAGCGACTGTCAAAGCCTGGGCCGGGGTGCGCTGCGACTGGTCCCTGGGCCGGGTGTGCGGCGACTGTCCCTGGGCCGGGTGTTGCTGGGCTGTGTGGTGCGCGACTAGGTCCGCTTGGCCGGTGTGCGCGGCGACTGGTCGCTGGGCCCGCTGTGCGCTGCGCCTGGTTCAATCTGGGCCGTGTGCGCCGGCTGACTGGTCAGCTTGGGCCGTGGTGTGGCGGTACTTGTCAGCTGGGCCGGTGTGCGCTGGGCTGGTGTGCGCGCACTGGTCACGGGCCGGTTTTCGCGCGATTGGTCGCTGGCCGGTGTGGTGCTGGGCTGGTTGTGCTGCGACTGGTCATCTGGGCGCGTGTGCTCGGCTACTGGTCACTGGGCCGCTGTGCGCGGCGACTTGGGCAGCTGCCGCTGTGCTCGGCGACTGGTCAGCTGGGCCGGTGTGCGCGGCGATTGTCCAACTGGGCCGTGTGTGCTGTGCGGTGTGCGCGGCGACTGGTCAGCTGGGCCGGTGTGTGCTGGGCCCGGTTTGCGCGGCCGACTGTCAGCTGTCCGGTGGCGCTGAGACTGGTCGCTGGGCCGGTGTGGCGCTGAGACGGGTCAGCTGGGCCGGGGTGCGCGAGACTGGTCAGCTGGGCGGGGGCGCGGCGACGTCAGCTGGTCGGGGGTGCTCGCGCCTGTCAGCTGGGCCGGGGTGTGCTGGTCCGGTGTGCGCGGCGACTGGTCTCTGGTCCGGGTCGTGGCGACTGGTCAGCTGGGCCGGGGTGTGCGGCGACTGGTCAGCTGGCCGGTGGTGTGCTGGCCGTGTGCTCGCGACTGGTCATCTGGGCCGTGTGTGCTGGGCTGGTGTGCGCGCGACTGGTCACTGGGCCGGTGTGCGCTGGCCGGTGTTGCGCGGCGACTGGTCAGCTGGGCCTGGTGTGCTGGGCTGGTGTGCGCAGCGACTGGTTCAGCTGGCCGGGTGCGCGGCGACTGGTCATGCTGCCGGGTGTGCGGCGACCTGTTCAGCTGGGCCTGGGTGTGCTGGGCCGTTGTGCGCGGCGACCTGGTCAGCTGGGCCGGGTGCGCGCGTACTTGGTCAGCTGGGCGTGTGGCGCGCGACTGGTCATAGCTGGGCCGGGTGCGCGGCGACTGGTCAGCTGGGGCCCGGGGTGCGCGACTACTGGTCAGCTTGGGGCGGTGTGTGCTGGCCGGTGTGCGCTGGCGACGGGTCGCTTGGCCGGTGTGCGCGGCGACTGTCCAGCTGGGCCGGTGTGTGCTGTGCCGTGTTGTCTGAGACTGGTCAGCTGGCCCGGTGTGTGCTGAGACTGGTCAGCTGGGCCGGTGGTGTTGCGGCGACTGGTCGAGCTGGGCCGTGTGTGCTGGGCCGGTGTGTGCCTGAACTGGTCACTGGGCCGGTGTGTGGCTGAGACTGGGCAGCTGGGCCGGTGTGCGCGGCGACTGGTCAGCTGGGCGGTGTGGTGCTGGCCGTGGTGCTGAACGGTCAGCTGGGCCCGGTGTTGTGCTGAGACTGGTCAGCTGGGCGGTGTGTGCTGAACTGGGTCAGCTGGCCGGTGTGTGCTGGGCCTGGTGTGTGCTGAGACTGGTCAGCTGTCCGTTGTGTTCGTGAACTGGTCATCTGGTTCCGTTGTTCGCGGCGACTGGTCAATCTGGGCCTTGTGTTGCTGGCCGGTGTGTGGCGAGACTGGTCCCATCTGGGCCGTGTGTGCTGAGACTGGTCAGCTGGGCCGGGGTGTGCGGCGACCGGTCAGCTGGGCCGGGGTGTGCGGCGACCGGTCAGCTGGGTCTCCGACACAGTGATAACACCCGTTGCCTTCTCTAGTGCAGCTCAACCAGGTCTCGTCCCATTCGTCAGTATTATTGATGTCACAAATCCCGGAAAATATGCGTTGTAGTCCAAACAAGTCGTTCGTTGTAGTTTTTGAAAAGTGCTTTCTGTTACAATAACATTCTTCTTTTGAAGTGGACTTTGAATCTTTGTAAACCTTTTGCAGATCCTCTTTATCTCAAACGCAACATTACGACTACTAAAGTTTGAAAAAAGTTGAAAAAGCACAATAGGACCCCTTTAAAGTTCATAACGTTCCATCGAGCAAGTGGTTTGAACAATCCAGCAACTAGTCAACTTTGCAGTGACACGATCGGATGAGAATAAAAGCTACAGAAATACACGTGACTTGACTTCGGCCGTGTATTTTGCAGTGAGAGACTCACCCTGAGTTTGACCAGTGCGTCGCCTCCCCGTAACTGTAGTTCACAAGATCACACTTATAGTTTATGACTTCAATCATCTGCAAACAGAGATCACAAATAACACAATCAATAAAGCAACCGTTATACAGGAGTTCTTGGTGTACAAGAACTTTACATAAATACTGCACATGAAATTGTGCAAAAGAGATATTTTAGGGGAAGCAGCACATAGTGCAAGATGATTTTTAGTGCAATGCACAAGTAAACATATATGTGTCCCTGCAGCACAAAAGCAGTGTTACGTCGCTGGGGGATATTTGTAGCAATAGCCAACAATACATTGTATGGGTCACAATTATACATTTTTCTTTTATGCAAAAATTCATTAGGATATTAAGTAAAGATTATTTTCCATGAAGATATTTTGTAAATATCCTGTTGTAAATATATTAAAACTTATTTTTTGTTTAGTAATATGCATTGCTAAGAACTTCATTTGAACAACTTTAAAGATGATTTTCTCAATATTTAGATTTTTTTGCACCCTCAGATTCCAGATTTTCAAATATTGTCCGATCCTAACAAACCATACATCAATGGAGAGATTATTTATTCAGCTTTCAGATGATGCATACATCTCAATTTCGAAAAATTGACCCTTATGACTGGTTTTGTGCTCCAGGGTCACATATTATTACATTGAGTTTTTGTAGCAGGGAGAGTTTATTAAAAGCGTCTAATGTATGAAGTTAAGTGTTGCTCATCTCATGAACTATTAAGGCTAGGGAGTATATAGACGGTGTAAGATATATCACTACATCGATGTCGCGCATGCATCAGAAAAATAACAGGAAACTGCATCTGAAGACACACGCAAGCAGAGCAAAATAATTGTTTCGCATTTTGCTAAATTATCCGATGTTGAATGTTACATTTTACATGAAACAAGTAATTGTACATTTATGAGAGCGATAATAGCAAAAGGACTACTGTAATGACGTTTTGTAAAACTAAACACTCTGTAGATAATACAGATTAATATATCATGAGTCAAAGACGTTAAGATGTGCGCATCAAAAGAAATGTACAAAAGTGATCTTATGTCGATAGAAAGCACATTAAATGTAACTAAAGTGTCTACTTTTAAGATTTCAGATAAGTTTTTGGAGGATACAATGTTACAATTTGGTTGAAATAATGTTACATTGTCATTCAGTGTAACACAATATTTATGTAAAAATTCAAACAACACGCTTATTCTGACCTGTACATATTAAAATATATAAAAGAATAAAGGCGCATATTACATTTTATTGTGTTTTAAATGAGTAAAAATTATTACTGAGAAATGCGCAAAACCTAGGATCGTGGCACATTTTAAAAAAATGTAGAATTACGACTAATTAGTATTTGGGGTGAAAGTAATTAGTCGTTTAATGCGTCATAAATTGATGTTTGTTGTAAATATGCCTGACAAGATTGTTACACTGAATGATATTTTAGTGAGTCTCTTCTGAAAATCAGGGGAAAATGTATTTATTTATTTTTTGCTCAGAAAAATAAAAAAAATTGCAATTAAATTCAACCGAATTTTTTTCAATGAAAATAGAAACGTTGCTTTGGGCAACTAAGTGCAAACTATTTAAAAAAAAAAAACTACAAATATTTCTAAATACAAGAAAATATACAATTGAAAAAACATAATATTACTAAAACTAAAACNCTGAAATAAAAAAAAGGCCACTATAAAATAAAGCACTAATCCCCGTGAACCGGGGTTTACAGTGAATTTATAACAGCGAAGGGGCGTTGTTAGGTTACTTCACTTAAACCCGGCTTCACGGGATTACTGTTTTATAAAACCGTTCTTTCCATATACGTAGCAAGGTTTCCACAAAATAAAACCGAGCACATAAAAGTGGTATGATATAAACCCAGTATTTCTTCACCCAACAATGTAGTTCCTCAGAAACTGTTGTGGTTCCAACAAAGTGGTTGTCGAGCAACAGACAAACGTATACTAAGGTGTGTGTTACTTTGTAGCGTCATTTACAACAGCTTCGAACGCGGCTCAGCCAATCAGAGTCAAGCACCGGAACTACCCGCTTTATAAATAATCCTATAATATCCTTTAATGATGTGTCAGTGAGTGTTGATGTCTTACAGCTCGTATGAGGCCGGTGCCCGTCTCCATTGTGCTGAGGCGCGTGTCTCCGATCTTCACAGCCAGGATCTGAGCTCCTGGAGCGACACCGTTCCGCTCGGGTTCATCGGGGAAGTGACCCGCTGCGATGCTGGCGACATGCGTCCCATGAGCCCCTGCAAACACACGCTGATCAGTGTTAAGCCTCTTAATGATATGCATTTACAATATACATTTAATTATCATCACCTCCGCTGGTGACGATGCACAGAGTGCTTCCCTCATCATAGATGTTTATGGAGTAATTGAGCATCTCGGCGTATCCCAGTGTGGCGTATTCCTGACGCTCTCGATAAGAGCTCAGGATGGTGCAAGACGACAGGTCTCCGGTCTCAGACGTGTCCACCACAGCCCTGACACACACACAATCATCTTACTAATGCACTGAAAATGTGACCCTGGGGCCAAACCAGTCATTAAGGGTCAATTTTTTTAATTAGGATGTATGCATCAGCTGAAAGCTGAATAATAATCTTTCCATTGATGTATGGTTTGTTAAGGATACGGTACAACTATTTGAAAATCTGGAATCGAGGGTGCCAAAAAATCTAAATATTGACAAAATCATTTTTAAAGTTGTCCAAATGAAGTTCTTAGGCAATGCATATTACTATCAAACATTAAGTTTTGATATATTTACGGTAGGAGATTTACTAAATATCTTCATGGAACATGATCTTTACTTAATATCCTAATGATTTTTGGCATAAAAGAAAAATCAATAATTTTGACCCATACAGTGTATTTTGGGCTATTGCTACAAATATCCCCCAGCGACTTAACACTGCTTTTGTGCTGCAGCCTCACAGATGTGCTCACCCTCAGATAATCCAGATTATATGAGTTGTTTCTTCCATCGGTTTGGTTAAATGTATCATTCCATCATTTGCTCAGCAATGGATCCTCTGCTGTGAATGGGTGCCGTCAGGATGAGAGTCCAAATAGTTGATAAAAACATCACAATAATCCCCAGCACTCCAGTCCATCAGTTAACATCTTGAGAAGACAAAAGCTGAGACAAATCCAGCATTAAGACGTTTTAACATCAAACTGTTGTCCATAATCCATAATAACGCTTCCTCCAGTGAAAAGTGCATCTGCTGTTGTCTCTCGCATCAGAATCCAGCCACATATGTGTTTAGAGCTGTTTAAACGCTGCTTGATCTGTGCAGATTTCTCTCCTGATTCACACCAGAACACTTTTTCACCGGAGGAAGCGTTATTATGGATTATGGACTCGTATTTTAGTTACAAACATCTTAATGCTGGATGTTTGTCAGCTTGTGTCTTCTCCAGATGTTAACTGATGGACTGGAGTGCTGTGGATTATTGTGATGTTTTTATCAGCTCTCATTCTGACGGCACCCATTCACTGCAGACACACTGATGCAATGCTACATTTCGCACAATCGATGAAGGACAACCTCTGATCTCGGGTGATCTGAGGGTGAGCACATTATCAGCACATTTTCATTTTTGCGTGATCTATTCCTTTAAAGCTGGAAAATGCTCAGACCTCCATGTGACGCCGTCATGCCACGATATACAGTCATAAACCGGCCCTGGATCACTGTACTTCTTCTCCAGGGCTCCTAACAGCTCCACGTGACACTGTAGCTCCTCCTTCTGTAGCTTCTCCATCTGACAACAGAAACTCACATTTATTTTAAGCCATATTCAACATGCAAAACTATCAGAA
>JADLZN010005188.1:45000-55000 GCA_018155175.1 Sinocyclocheilus anophthalmus | reverse complement strand
TTGGTGAGAGAGAGAGAGTGTGTGTGTGATTGTGTGTGTGAGTGTGTGTGTGTGTGTGTTTGTGTGGGTGTGAGAGAGAGAGAGAGTGTGTGTGTGTGTGTGTGTTTGTGTGAGAGAGAGAGAGAGAGTGTGTTGTGAGGAGAGAGTGGGAGAGAGAGGGTTGGAGCGAGAGAAGAAGGTGTGTGAGAGAGAGAGAGAGAGAGTGGTGTGAGAGAGAGGAGTGTGAGAGAGAGAGAGAGAGGAGAGAGTGTGTGTGTGTGCGAGGGAGAGTGTGAGAGAGAGTGTGTGAGAGAGAGAGAGAGTGTTTGTGATAGAGGGAGAGCGAGAGTGTGGGGGAGAGAGATTGTGGAGGAGAGAGTGTGTGAGAGAGGTGTGTGTGTGTGTGTGTGGTGTGAGAGAGAGAGAGAGTGTGTGAGAGAGGTGTGTGGTGTGTGTTGTTGTTGAAGATAGAGAGAGAGAGTGTGTTTGAAGAGAGTGTGTGTGTGGTGAGAGAATGTGCGTGTGAGTGTGTGAGAGAGGAGAGTGTGTTTGTGAGAGTGTGTGTTTGTGTGTGTGTGTGTGTGAGAGAGAGAGTATGTGTGAGATGTGTGTGTGTGAGTGTGGGTGTGTGTGCGAGAGAGTGTGTGTGTGTGAGAGAGTGAGAGAGAGAGTGGGTGTGAGAGAGAGAATGTTGCGTGTGAGAGTGATAGAGAGTGTGTGGTGTGAGATAGTGTGTGTTGATAGAGAGTGTGTGTTTGTGTGTGCGAGAGAATGTGCGTGTGAGAGTGAAGAGAGTGTGTGTGTGTGTGGAGAGGTGTGTGACGAGAGAGTGTGTGTGTGTGAGAGAGAATGTGCGTGTGAGAGTGAGAGAGAGTGTGTGTATGTGAGAGAGAGTGTGTGTTTGTGAGAGAGAGAGTGTGTGTGAGAGAGAGCATTGCGTGAGAGAGTGAGAGAGAGTGTGTGTGTGTGTGAGAGAAAGTGTGTGTGAGAGAGAGTGTGGTTGTGTGTGAGAGAGAATGTGCGTGTGAGAGTGAGAGAGAGTGTGTGTGAAGTGTGTTTGTTGTGTGTGTGAGATAGAGATTATGGGCGTGGGAGAGAGAGTGTGTGGTGAGAGAGAGAGAGAGAGAGAAAGGATAGAGAGAGAGAGAGTTGTGCGCGTGGTGAATATATAATATATATAATATATATATATACAATATATATATATATACATACATACACGTATTAAAAAAATTTCAATGCATGTAGAATTAAAAAAAATGCATGAGGAAATATTTTCAAATGACAAAAATTACATTGTTTACATTTTTGTATACATTTTGTATTATATATTTAAAATGAATTAAAATAATTTAAAATACAGCTCCACCGCAGAAAATATTGCACTAGGAAATATGAATCGCCTTTGGGAATAAGAAGAACCTAAACCTAAAAAGAAAAACATTCGGTACAACGCAAAGTAATGAGAGAATGAGATATTTCTGGCACTGATTGGTTTGTGTTTTAACGCCGTGCCAGCTTCTCTGGCTATTTTCAGGGCAAGCAGCAAGTTAGAAACACTACGAAAGAGAATTTTTATAAAACCTATACAAGTTTGCTTTGGATTTACAGTTCCCCGAAAGTGTGTTTAGAGTATATTTGCATTGAAAAGTAAAAAGAAAACGTCATAATGAAGCAGGCTGCATTTTCTAAATCCTCTTATTTCCTCCGTCTTGATTTTAGGGTGAAACGCGAGACCCAAACATGTTATTGTGCGGTTCACACAGATACAGTGTAGTAACCGGAGCATCTGAAAGCTTGAGAATGACAGCATCTCTTCTCTTACTCGGAGCGTGCGTCCGCTCAGTCCGGTCACGGGCCCATCCTTCACCTCCACCGCACTGGACATGTTCACGTCGCCGCTGCCCGTCGTGTCAATGATGTCCACGATCTTAGGTCTCCCGTCCGTCGTAGTCTACGAGAAAGAGCATGAGACACAGTTCAGCATCAGTCTGGAGTCAGACAAATCATATCAGATTCACAGCGGTATGCGTTTGAAAGCTACAGTCTGTATATTATGATAAACGATCAGTGCACAGATCAGCTCACGTGATCCATATGAGCATTACAGAGACATTCTCCTTCACTGTTTTAGTTTATTTAAGTGTAAACTGAACGTGCATGCATGTATGGAAGGGTGAGTGCTCGTATACCTGTTCTGCTGGTCTATTGTTACAGTATGCCTATTTCTTAAAGTATCATAAATAAATAAAAAAAGTAAAACGACAAAAAAGACAGAAAGGAGACATCACATAAATGAGCGAGAGCTCAAAACAGCTGCGGGATCCGCTTACAGATTAATTTCACAACACAACCATCATGTGTTTTAGGTGAACACTAGCTATAGCACACGAAACAGCCCTAACTAGTTGTGCCTTGAGACCTAGCGTGCTCCCTACATAGACAGCACTATAATGTTGTCTATGTAGGGAGCTCGCTAGGTTTTGAAACACAGCCTTTGTCATTTATAATGGCTCTTTGATGTCTCATATGATAAATGAGTACTATATTAATTTATCATGGTGTTTTCTCATATAATGTTGCTTAGAAACACAAAGAAACTGTGGTATACTTCTTTGTATGTGAGAGTCGTTGATGAGGATGACACAGCTTGTCCTTTCAAACGTGTAGTTTATGTTTTTAACAGCTTTATTTACTTTACATGTGTTAGTGCTTTGTGGTTTAGTTATGACAGTGGAATTCCGGTAACGTCTAGTATTTGCGGTCCCTTAAACGGGAGAAAACCGACTGCGGCCTAGTGATGAACCGCAGCCGCGGGCTCGATTTACCTGCATGCCCGGGGCACCTGGGTCCACCCCGGTGTCGAGGATCGCGATGAGCACCCCTCGGCCATCGTACTCCGGGAATTTTGT
The DNA here is from genome assembly GCA_018155175.1 of Sinocyclocheilus anophthalmus. Taxonomy (NCBI): domain Eukaryota; kingdom Metazoa; phylum Chordata; class Actinopteri; order Cypriniformes; family Cyprinidae; genus Sinocyclocheilus; species Sinocyclocheilus anophthalmus. The sequence goes on along the minus strand of JADLZN010005188.1, from coordinate 52,109 downwards.
GAGGAACGAAGCAGCGCCGGTCTCTTTTTTCGGAAGCAGCCCGTGGAACGGGAACGGCTCTTCGGCGGAATGAGCAGACATTACCGTACAGAGCGAGAATAAAAGCACAACACGACAGCGGCGGACCGGTATACCGACACAATGTGCGCGACAGCCGAGCGACTCTCTTAAAGGCGCAGTACCACTCAATCACCGTAAACATACACAGTGCTGGGAAGTAACTTGCTACATGTAACTAAATAAATTACAAAATAAATGTAATTGTAATCAGTTACAGTTACTCAGAAAAATGTGTAATTAAATTATAGTTACTTATGAAAATGTTAATGATTGCAAAGGGGGTTACATCTGATTTAATACATACAGATTTAATAGATTTCTTCCATAAATTGCATGAACTGCTCTAAAATATGAGACATCAGTGTTTCAGGAGTTTAGGACACATGTTTATTCGATTTGGGTTTATGTATATACTTTAATTGTTATAATTTTTTTAAAGATGAACAGTTTTTTGTCAGATGCCAGTGTTTTCTGTCATAGCTATACACTGATTTGATTTCAAAAACAATATCATAGCTACTCAACTGTTTATTGTTATGCTTTTAAATCAGTTTTTAACCTCAGAATGATCTCAAAGTCAGTCTGATTTAGTGGCGGGGGGGCCGGTGTTTTAAAATTAAATGATATTTTATTATTCCAAGTTATGAATGATTTTGGCATTCTTGCACATATAAGAGGTTTTTAATAACTTTATATATTATATTATCTTATATTACTTTATTATATAAAAATCCGTTCTCTAAACTGTTTTTGCAGATATTACAGATATTCGTCCTCTAAGCATTACTTGAATACTTTACTGTTCAGTTGTAGTAGCTCATTTATAAGTAAAACAAAAAGCTGATTTATGATTTTGTAACAGAAGTATAACTGTAATTCAAAATATATTATAAAATGTATTTTATTGACTGCGTTTGAACACATTTGATGTATTTTTTAACCATATGTAAGCATACTGTAAATAATGTCAACATTTATTATGAAATTTATTTTTTGACAGTTTCTTTATAAACACATTTTTTATGATTATTTTATGTGTTTTGTAACAAAATTATTTAAAGCATACTGTAATATCAAAATATAAATATCTTAATTTGTGTTCTGAAGATGAACGAAGGTCTTACAGGTTTGGAACGACACTAGAGTATGTAATTAATGATAAAATTTACATTTTTAGGTGAACTATCCCTTTAAAGGAACATTCCATTCGATCATTTTGAAAACATTAAAGGAATGTTACTTTTGAATGTTCTCTGAAAGACGGAGTAACATTTCAAAAACGTTCCATGAAAGACATATAAATAATCTTTTTGTGCTAACATTTTGAGAATATCATTAAAGACCAGATAACTAAATCATTTATAATTAACAATAAACAATCAACATTTTATTAATGTGACTGGAAGAACGTTTTGTTCATAACTTTGAGAGAACCTTACCAGAATGTTAATAAAAGTTCTGAGAACGTTCTCTGTTTTGGGAATAAATGCATAAAAAAGAAAGAAAAATGCATACTCAAAATGAACGTCTGTGCTCCACTGAGTGCAGGACATCAGAACACTGGAAATACAGCGCACAGGTCGTGTGGAATGCTGTTTCTAATGCTTTTAAGGCATTTTTGGTGCTGGGTAATGTTTTTAACAGCATATGAGTCGAGTTTGGCATGAGGGTGAGCAAACAAGACAGAATTTTAATTTTGGGGGGTAATATATTCTTTTAGTTTTGCCAAAATTGCTATAATTGACAGAAAAATGTGCTAGTAGTGAGATATTCAACATAGCATGAATGAAGATCAGGAATATTCGACTCTATAAACTTATAGTGAATATGGTGATCTGGCAGTGATTAGTTTCTGGTAATGTGCAATAGTAACAGCAACTGCACACTCTTAAAAAATAAAGCTTCTTCACAGCGATGCCATAGAAGAAGCATTTTTGGTTCCACAAAGAAGCATTCAGTCAAAGGTTCTTTAAAGAACCATCTCTTTCTTATCTTTTTGTAATCTGAAGAACCTTCTTTCACCACAAAGATGCTCTTGTGAAACTGAAAGGTTCTTCAGATGTTCTTCAAAGGTTCTTTATGAAACCATTTAGACAAAAAAAAAAAGGTTCTTCTATGGCATCACTGTGAAGCACCTTATTTTAAGAGTGCAATTTCCTAAATTCTCATTTGATACAATGTGTGAGTTGTGCGGCTGCATGAGTTCAGCCACTAGATGGCCTTATTGACACACTGTGATTATTATTGGTGCCCACTGAGTGTCCAACATACTGCTTTCATTTGTCTGTCCAGAGTCAGAAACCCTTGTTCTGCTTTGATTGTGTATGTGAAGATTCACTTTGTGTTTTAAGGTCAGTTGAATCATTCAGAAGCACACTTCTCTAAAAGACTGGTGATTACGGCATGACCGAGTTTAAATGTGTTCTGTGACTCCAGAATGGACTCTTTTCTGAGAAATATTGTGAATGACTCGGAGACATTGTTTTTGAACTCCTGAGATTCTTTTAAACCCTAAAGGGCCCGTAGGGCAACATAACCACACTTACACACACACACACACACACACGACACCCACACACACTTACACTCCGCTTCACACACACACACACACACCACACTCCCACACACACACACACACACACACACCTCCACCATTTGTGTTTCCATGTTTATGGGGACATCCCATAGGCTATGGTTTTTATACTGTAAAAACTGTATTTTCTATCCCCTAACCCTTACCCTACCCCTAAACCTACCCTCACAGGAGACTTTCTGCATTTTTACTTTCTCAAAAAAACTCATTCTGTATAATTATAAGCGTGTTTCCTCATGGGGACCTCAAAAATGTCTCCACAAGGTCAAAATTTACTGGTATTACTTTATTATCCTTGTGGGGACATTTGGTCCCATAACGTGATAAATACCAGGTTACACCACACCCCCACACACACACACACACACTCACTCACTCACACACTCACACACTCACTCTCACACACACACACACACACACGCATCCTCACACACACACACACACTCTCACACACACACACACACACACACACACTCACTCACTCACTCACTCACACACACACACACACACACACACACACACACACTCTCACACACACACACACACACACACACACACACCATTGCATTTGATGAGAAATATTCATAATGTGATCTCTGACATTTGACTACAGACCGTTTCAGACATTGCTGAGATCACTTGAAGGAGACACATGAGAGATTACAGTGAGAGATATGAGAGTTTTTTTTACAGGAGAAACATCTGAGAAGCCAGATAATTCTGTCTCAGACGTCTCCGTTTGCTCTCTGTGTAATCTCAATGCTGTCTAGGAGAACAGTGGAGTTAAATGACAGATCTCAGTTGTGATTTCTCCTTTTTTTACAGGAAAGACATGAATACAAAGTATCAAATCAGCACAATTACCACAACAGTGCAGTCATACTACAGGAATCTCTCAATGCAAGAAAGGGAAATAAAATAACTACCCAGCACATAATGACTTCTTGTGTTTTTTGTACTGTAGTATGAGAATCTGGGACGGAAGCGATTATAGAGACATATTAAAGCAGAACAACGGAGGCTTTATGAATATGGATTTTACTGCTGCATTTCCTGCATTTCATTTGGATGTGTTGTAGACACGAAACACTCCTCATTCTATCTAGAGAGATCATGTTAATCTCCATGTGGACATACTATCTCTGCTTTCTCGTCCTGAATCCAGTGTTCGCAGTGAAGCTTTACCTGCTGCGAGACATGCCAGCTCTGTCATTTTCTGTGTGTGTGCTGATCTCAACAGCTATTTCCAGCTCATCTCCATTTCCATCTCATCTCCTCGAGACTTGTGAGTGTATAATAAGAACATCAGTCCCTCACACCTTCACACAATTAGAGACAAATGACACTGCGAGGCCTCGTGCACACATCTGACGTGTGCATATTTACTAATGTTTTTGTCAATGATGTAAAAACAGAAGGGAAGCAAATGTAGGATGCCAGATCACCACATTCGAAAGCGACTCAAATTGGATGTGAAAAATGTGCATGCGATTAGATTAGCAGTGGAATAATCAGGTTGACAGTGTAAATGTGGCCTATCAGACAGCAGATGAGTGCATGCTCATGTGCTAAATTAATAAATGCAAATCTTCCCTAATCACTTCATTCAACGGAAGAAATTCAAGACTTAGCCATTAAAGTACAATTTTTATGTGTGCTGAGCAGACTATCAATGCATTTTAACCCTATAAAGCCTGACATATGAAAGAATAGTCAGAAAAATCTATTTCAATGGAACAGTTTAGTGAAAATATTAAATAATACACTATACTAAAAAATCTAACGTTTGCATATGTGTTTTATGTTGATATGCTTTTATGGTCGTATATTCTGATGTAGTGATAATATGGAGGAAAAGACCCAAACTGAGCAAAAATATGTTTGCTGATATTCTTATGCCAAAAAGTAAGATGAAATTCTTAAATGTAAATCAATGAGATCTTTATAACAGTTACATAAAATTATATAAACATCAGTCGTCACTCTTCAATAATATGTCTTGATGATATTTAAATGATCAAAACATCTAATGCAATGCAATGATGATTGAGAGATGAAGAATTAAACACTCCTCAAAAGCCTGATGATCATCCCTGCTACTCACATTCAAAGATGCTTTTGACAGTGACAGGTGCTTTAAATAGAAGTGTGTGCTAAATTAATAAATGCAAATGTTCCTTTATATTTCCATACAACAGAGAAACAACATAGTACTGATCTAATAACATAACCAGTTCCCTGAGCATAATTCAAAGCATTCACCTCTGTTTTCTTAAAGCAGAACACACACACACACACACACACACACACACACACCCCTGGTGGTTTACCACAGGGCGTTTTGACTAAAATAAAAACATCAAATAGACGGTTACATTGCCTCCATTACACACTGCCCTGCGTGTGTCTGTGAACTCCCTTCACTGGGAAATTTGCATGTGGCTGGTGCTTGTGTGTGACAAAGTATTGTTTGTCTGAGCATGCTTTGTATATGCGTCAAAGCGTGCTCATGTTCAGAAGTCTATCAGTTGCATTCATGCAGACGTCACGTGTTTTCTCGATGCGCCTCGCAGTGACTGTTGCATGCTGACGAGCAGGTTTGGAGCAATGCAATTAACTCTGGTGTATTTTAAAAGGGTCAGACACTAATACCTGCAGCCGTGGCTAATGGAAGCAGTGTGGAAACAATAGTCTGTTCTCAGCATCTTCCTCTTCACTGCTGACAAAGACTGTCACCCGTCCTGGAGGATGAAGAATTACAGTTCAGTGAGCTTAAGTCCAACAGTTAGTCCAGCAAAGCCCACATGATAGAGGCCCGGCAGTTGTAGAGCAGCTTCAGGGTCATTAAATCATCACCCTGAACTTCATGATCCTTCAGTAAGAGGCTCACGAACAAATCTGCAGTTTGTAGCCTAAATGGACGTGTGTCATGAGATCTGTTTCACAGGTTTAAATTACACTCTCGTCCGCTCTTCACAAGCCAGATGAGATTTCAATGACTGGTAACACACCAGATGAGCTTTCAGTGGATTGCACATCATGTTATTATAGCTCCCATGTTGTTTTTTCAGCATTTAAGCTTATTTTCAGCGAGCCTGTGATATATGTGACCCTGGAGCACAGTCTTAAGGGTCAATTTTTCAAAATTGAGATGTATGCATCATCTGAAAGCTGAATAAATAAGCTTTCCATTGATGTATGGTTTGTTAGGATCGGACAATATTTGAAAATCTGGAATCTGAGGGTGCAAAAAAAAAAAAACAAACATCTAAAAATATTGAGAAATCATCTTTAAAGTTGTTCTCAAAGGAAGTTCTTAGCAATGCATATTACTAATCAAACATTAAGTTTTGATATATTTACGGTAGGAAACATACAAAATATCTTCATGGAACATGATCTTTACTTAATATCCTAATGATTTTTGGCATAAAAGAGAAATGTATAATTGTGACCCATACAATGTATTGTTGGCTATTGCTACAAATATCCCCCAGCGACTTAACACTGCTTTTGTACTCCAGGCTCACATATGTGCTGTAAAATCTGATGAGGATCACATCTAGCACATACATTTCCCACAAAAATGACAATGTTAACTGTAGTATGCACTAAAACGCCAGATATATTGATATTAAAGTGGGAACGTGGTGTGGTGTTATTCAAAAAACAGTGATTTTGTCACTTTGCAGATCCCACGTTCATTTATTATGAATTTACAGCAACAATAACTATGCTATAACGGCGGAAACTATACTCTTTATTCGATTAATATGAGTTTTCATAATGCATTCGGCTGTTCTCCCACCCTCAATGTTGAATATTTGGTTACGCCTTGAGCGAGGGCGACTCTTGTCCCAAACCGTACTTGTGTTATTTACATGAGGGCAGAACTCAGAAGTGGTGCAAAAGTCTCAGAAATATGCAAAACCAGACATTTTTACATTGAACTTCATTGTTATTATATACAGTTCAAGTGCAGTGAGCATCTAAAAAGTAGTGCATTATGAAGTGCAAAAAATAGTATTGTTATTAACTAATAGTTATCGCCTAACTTACCCAGTTGATTGATAATTGCAAGTTTTCTAAAATGTTAGGTTTAAATATGCAAATGATGCATTATTTAATGAAATATGTGCTAATTTGCATTTATTTCTAGTACAAAACTCTGCACACTGGATGAAGTCAGTTTCAAAATTCTTGTTTAATTTTCTTGACATATATAGAGTCAAATGTTTTTACAGAGGGAATTTTGGGTATCTCATTTTTGTCGCTCCGTAATTCAGAAAACACTTAGAACAGACAAAAAACAAATGTTTTGGGGGAAAGAAATGTTGTATATAATCAAGTAAATTATATATGAACAAATCCCTCGGTAAAAACCTTCAGGATATAGACTATAGGAATAAAAATGTAAAGTTTGGTGAGTGCAAGTGCTACTGAAGCCGAGATTTAC
>JADLZN010005188.1:0-40000 GCA_018155175.1 Sinocyclocheilus anophthalmus | reverse complement strand
ACAAACCAGGATGGAAGTTCACTGTCTTTGACGGTCACGTGGAGAATCATGAATTTGTGTTGCTGTGACTGTGTGTACTCTGTTAATTCATGGTCATGATCTTATTGTGAAGGATTAATGTTCGAGCTGTACGATTAATCTATGCATATGGAAATCTTCCCAAACTATTATTATAATTGAAACTAAAACAACCATAAATATTGGTGTTGTCATAATAATAATAATAATAATAATATTTTAATATGAAAATTGGATTACTCTATTTCTTAAATACTTGGTTTTAGTTTCATGAAATTACAATATTATGATATATGTTTTAATATTTCTATTTGTTAGATTATTGTTATGACTATTATCAATAATAAAAATAGCTATATATATGTAGTATATAAATCTTTAATAATAAATTATTTATTGTCGGATGTTTTATTTACAGTGAAATATTACAATATTTTTTCTTTAAATATTTAATTATTTGAATATTATTAATTATTTTACAGTGAAAAATTACAACAGTAATATGATTTTAAGAATATTGTATTGAGTTATTCATGTCATCAATAATAGTATAATCATACTATTAGTATTATGTTTTTTTTAAGAAAAATATACAATATTTATTTCATGTTTTATTTAAATATTTTTATTTGATTTATTTGATTAATTTTTTTTTGTATGAATACAGAAGCATACATTTTTTGGCCAAATTGTGCAGCTCTACAGATAAGTACAGCAAACCAGTAGCTTTGATTTGCAATTTTTATCAGAAAAGTCACAGTTAGACTTTTTCCCGATATCATGACGCCGTAACTGGCTCTGTTCTGCAGGAAAACATCTTCAAAATCTTTCATCAGAATGCAATAACTTGCTCAGAAACAACGTTTCTCTTCAGCTGGCATCCTCTCTAGTCCATGCGTGCCATTAGTTAATGTTAACTAGTAGTCAGTGGTCTGTTCGGTTGTTATTTTATGCTGTTGTTGTAGTTTTAATTTTCCAAACTCTTGCCAGTAGTCGTTTAATTATGTAATAAAGCCTGTAGTACACCAGGACAGAAGGAGCTTTCAGAGCGTGTGGTTTGTGTTGTTAAGGAGGAGTGCGGTCAGTCGAACTGAGGTTTGTCTGACGTTGATTTGTGCCGCCTTCGGATAAAGAAACAGGCCCAGCGCTGTGTCTGAAGGAGGTCAGTTTATGTGGAGTATGAGGCAGCGTCTGATGACACGCCACTCTTCCTCTTCAGTAATGTTTAACTCGGCTCACAGGGGATGTGACGTCACAGATGCTGTTTATCCTCCAGAGGACCGCCGATGACTCAGGCGCACGGATTGGACTCGTTTTCCAGGAATACTGCTGAGAAATGTAGTGGTTTTGGAGTATTTGGGAAAACCATCAAAGCGTAATGAGTGTAATAAATGAGGCGGTTTCCTGTCTTTGTGCTTCGCTCGAATTCACAGTGTTTTTATGTAAACCTCAACACACACATTCCTGTTGACATGATCAGGTGTTCTCAAGTCTCCTTGAAATATGTGACCTTGGAGCACAAAACCCACTAAGTTCAATTGGTGGGAAATGAGAATTTATGCTCATCTGACAAGATGAATTTAATAAATAAGCTTGCCATTATTTGTGATGGTTGTTGGATCGGACAATATTTGAAAAAATCTGCACGGAAGGGTGCAAAAAAATCGAAAAATTGAGAAAATCATCTTTAAAGTTGTCCAAATGAAGTTCTTAGCAATGCATATTACTAATCACAAATTAAGTTTTGATATATTTATGGTAGGTAATTTACAACACATCTTCATGGAACATGATCTTTACTTAAAGGTGACCTATTATGCCCTTTTTACAAGATGTTAAATCAGTTCTGGTGTCCCTAGAGTGTGTATGTAAAGTTTTAGCTCAAAATACCCTACAGATCATTTTTTATAGCTAGTTAAAATTGCCACTTTTAGGGTATGAGCCTAAACGCGCCGTTTTCGTGTCTTTCCCTTTAAATGCGAATGAGCTGGTGCTCCCAGAGAAGAGGGCGGAGTTTCAAAAGCTCATTTGTGAGCCTGTGCATCCGAACACAGAGCATGCCAAGATCGCTTCATTGTTCAATCGCAGAAAAATGCAAGGCACCTTTGTTAGCCGCTTTGCTATTTGTTTACAAAAAGGGGTGGGAAGAGGGCGGACTCCATATTTTCTCGGAGGCGTTCGTATTCAAATAACTAGCAAGTTACGTCGAAACCGGCAACAAATTGAAACAGGTCGCTGGATGACACATTTTTAAACTCAACATGTTTTCTTTTCAGCTTTTCTGAGCTGGCAGACACAGCAGAATCCTAACTAAATGCAATTTCATCCAATGTCACCTGTAATATCCTAATGATTTTTGGCATAAAGAAAGAAATGTATAATTGTGACCCGTACAATGTATTGTTGACTATTGCTACAAATATACCTGTGCTACTTAAGACTGCTTTTGTGCTGCAGGGTTTCCACCTGCATCGTGTTTTTTCTTTCCGTTTCCACCTCCTGCTCTCGCTGGAGCGCCCCGGTGTACATGAGGGCTAACAGACGAACGCCCTTCAGAAATTAACAGAGCACATCCAATATAACTGTTACTGCACGCTCTCTGGACCAGCAAAGCCATAATTGCAAGACTAGGCTACTAGGATGTGCAAAACAAGTTGTCTGAACAATCAGTTGAATAATAACACATTTTTTAAACAATATATAAGGTGTTAAGTATATAAGTATATATTAAGGTGTTCATTATTTTTGTCACAAATAATATTAATATAACTTTACCAGTTTTACCAGTAATAACATGTACAAGACAATGTTATGAATTCCTTTCAAAGTGTTTTTGTAACAAATCCAATTGAAGATAATGAATTTTTGTTGTTGCATTGCACATGCATTATATTAATATTATACTTTAATAATTGTGATAAAAATAATTGATCTTAAATACACTGTAAAAATGAGTTTTCCAAGTTAATTAAAACAAATATTATTGGATGACGTTTTGCATTTTTCAATGTGATACTTGAGTTTCTTTATAATGATTTGTAAATATTACTACTAGCAATTTCTTGAGTAACAATTAAGTAAATGCACTAATTCTTTAGTGTATTCTTATTTTTAGAATTTGTGTGATATTATATTAATTATATTACATTACGTTATATATCATCAAATGTGTAACTATTTTTAGGAAACATTTCACATTTCATCTGGTTTGTATTTCATGTCATGCTGGGAAGCTGGAGGTTAAATCTGTGTTTAACCGGTAGTTAGTCCTTTAACTTCAGCGCTATCATCTTCACTGTATAATTTGCTGCTGTCTCACCACTGGAACTGCACTTTCTCATTTAGTTTGTTGCAGAATGATTGTAAATGTGTATAATGACTGTCTCTCTCTCTCCTGCTCAGTGCTCAGTCATTTAGTAAAGTTGATCTACAGCTCAGGATAGTCGCTTGAGAATCGTTTGTGTGTTTTTTATTTACAGAATGACTCTAATGGTTTGATCCTCAGAAAACAAACTTACTGAAAGCGTGTCAACCTTGCATGCATCATATATGTGTCCCTGCAGCACAAAAGCAGTGTTAAGTCGCTGGGGGATATTTGTAGCAATAGCCAACAATACATTGTATGGGTCACAATTATACATTTCTCTTTTATGCCAAAAATCATTAGGATATTAAGTAAAGATCATGTTCCTTGAAGATATTTTGTATGTTTCCTACCATAAATATATCAAAACTTAATGTTTGATTAGTAATATGCATTGCTAAGAACTTCATTTGGACAACTTTAAAGATGATTTTCTCAATATTTAGATTTTTTTGCACCCTCAGATCAGTTTGTGAAGGAAATGCCATTTAAATTCTACACCCACTTCCTGTTTTGATGCATGGCTTGTTGAGAGTAATCGGGTGTAGCCTGCGACTCTCAAACTTTCACAGTGTTTGTGAAACCTGTGTGAACACAGTCAGGTCTATTTGATGACGCTTGTGGAACAGAAATGACACACTGCCGCTTTAAAAATGATTAAACATCCAAACAAAATGATGATGTTTAAAGTGTTTAAAATGACAGGTGTGGATGTGTTGATCTGTTTTACATCAAAGGAATTATTCAAATTCTCTCATTGTTTCCTCAAACTGAACGAACATTGGTTCTCAACTGAACTGAACATGTAATATTGGAGTTGAAATATAGTGGAGAGGAATGTTTAAATTTGGGCCATTTCTCTCTTATACAGCACACGGATCATATAGATTTTTGTAGCTTGACAACATTTGTTTACGGTCTGCAGTCACTGTATGATAAAGAGCAGCGTGAACATTGTGATAAATATCTACTTTTGTGCTCCACAGAAGAAAGAAAGTCATTCAGGTTGGTAATGAGATGAGGGCGAGTAAATGCGACTCAGACTATCTCTCTTGTTTTGTTGTTGATGTCATTAAAGCTATGCCACCCCATCCATCCAAGATCAGGATGAGTTTCTTTGTCAGGTTTGTAAGAATGTAGCATTGCATCAGTGTCTCATCACTGGATTCTCTACAGTGAATGGGTGCCGTCAGAATTAGAATCCAAACAGCTGACAAAAACACTCAGAAAGAAAGGAAAAAAAAAAAAAAAAAAAAAAAAAAAAAAACAATAATCCACAGCACTCCATCGATCAGTTACTCTGGAGAAACAAAAGCTGACACACATCCACATTAAGATCTTTTAACTAAAATACCTGAATCCATAATCCATAATACCCGCCTCCAGTAAAAAGTGTTCTGGGGGGAATCAGGGAGAGTCAAGGGGGTTCTGCCAGATCAAGCAGTGTCTTAAACTGTTCTAAACAAATATTTTGGTGGATTGTGATGTGAGAGACAACAGCAGATGCACTTTTTCACTGAGGAAGCGTTATTATGGATTATAGACTCAATGTATTTGAGTTAAAAACGTCTTAATGCTGGATGTGTTTCAGCTTTCTCCAGATGTTAACTGATGGACTGAAGTGCTGTGGATTATTGTGATGTTTTTAATCAGCTCTCATTCGGACGGCACCCATGCACGGCGAGCATCCAGTGCTGAGACACGGTCGTGGCGTTTCCGACAACCTGAGGAATAACAAACTCATCTACATTCTGGATGTGCATGAGGGTGAGCACATTTTCAGCACATTTTTTAAATTTTTGGCTGGAATATGTCTTTTGTAACAGCATCCGTTTACCGTTTCTGTGACTCTATTAAAGCTGGTTGAGTCTGTGGAACATGTGGCCGTTGTTTTGTAGGTCCTCATGTTTAGAGACGTTAAACTACATCTTGGATGCAGTCGGAATTCCTTTCCTGCGATCTCATTTCCTGTCGAAGCTCTCTCTCTCTCCCTCGCTCTCTCCCTCCCTCTCTCCCTCCCTCCCCCTCTCTCTCTCCCTCTCTCTCTCTCTCTCTCTCTGCTCTCTCGCTCTCCCTCTCTCTCTCTCCGCGCTCTAGATCGCTCTCTCTCTCACTCTCTCTCTCCCTCCTCTCTCTCTCTGCTCTCTCGCGTCTCGCTCACAGCTCGCTCCTCGCTCTCTCTCGCTCGGGGGGGGGTAGGGGGGGGGGGAGGTAAACTCGTCCGCCTCTCGTCCGTCTGTCTCTCTCCTCTCTCGATCCCTCTCTCGCTCTCTCCCTCTCTCTCTCTCTCTCTCCTCTCTCTCTCTCTCTCTCTCACAGCAGCTCTGTTGCATCTTTATCTTGTTCGGATTTCAGGATTGTGTCTGTTATTGGAGCCGTTTGTCCAGTAACTAAATGGTGAAAGTGAGCAATTATGCTGGTGTCTGGGTGGCGTGCGTGTGTGTATGTGTTGTTTGTGTGTGTGTGTGTGTTTAGGTGTGTGTGTGTGGGTCACAGCCGCCACAGATACTGTACAAACTATTAACCTATTTAAATAACACCTCCAAATGTACTAGTTCAGGGATTCAGTTCAAGTCCCTCTGACATTTTAAGTCGATATATCAATAATTTATCAGCACATTGACGTTCACGGTAGGTTTTAGTATAGTATATTGATATACTATTATATTTTTTGTTAGTATTTTGAAATATATTTTATTTGTATATTTCAAAAATGACATCTATTTCATTTTTTAAATATAAAAATGAAACATTTTAGTTAAAGATTTTTAACATTTTAGTTAAAGATTTTTAACATTTTAGTTAAAGATTTAGTCATTTTGTTGTGTTTTTGTCATTATCATTATTATTTGTTTTTATTAATTTTAGTTAGTTCGTTGTTATATTTTAGTACACCAAGTTGAAATAAATAAGAATGAAAATAGGTTGCCTGACACTACTGAAATAAAAATATTATTGTTATATTTTATTTTATTTTATTTGAAAAGGTTTAGTTTTTTAGTTTTAGTTAACTATAAAAACCCTGGTTAACGATTCTCTGATGTCGGTTAATCTTCACTTTACTACACAGATAAAATGTTTAAATTTTTATTTTGATGTGTTTTATTTCTAAATTATGTTATTTTTACATTTTTATTATTTCATTATATAATAAAAATGCATTTAAATTTAATTTAAGTAAAAATGTAATCAACTTATGAACCCCAGTTTGGGAAATGCTATCTTATTTCATCTCTTTCAAATCACCAGCATTGCCAAAAAAATAAAATAAAAAATAGTCAGTCTCACTAATAGATTGGTTGACTTTTAAGGGTACCGACCGAATTGCGTCGGTACTACCGAGCACTACCGAGTACTGATTCACGTTAAATCAATCGGTGCCAAATTTCGGTAGCTGAGAACGCATCTGGGTGCATAGCATATGCTACAGAGAGAGAAAGAGAAACCCTGTGACGTGATGTCAACCCTTGCAACTCGTTCAAACAACACACAGGGAACGTTCTGAAGTGTGGTTACTTTTCTTGGCCCATATGGTTCCTGCGAAAACACGGACGGGATCGCGGAGTCCATTCATAAAAATGTAATTTATTCTATAGCGCGGAATGCCACGGAATTTGTCAATTTTGGACGAATAAATCAAAAGTAGGTCTGCCACTTAATTCGAATTGCGATATGAACTAGTGTCTGTGAATATTAAATTGCAAAAAGACGGTTTAAATATGAATTCTGCATGTTCCGCTTGCCTCTGTATGAATTAATGGCAGCGACGCGGTTTTGTTTACTACACAAAAACTGAAGCACGCGTGACGCTCGTGGTGATTTCCGGCCTCTGCGTCTCACTATATGACGGCATGATCTCCAGAGCTGCTGTGAGAGTCACTTCACGAGAATTTTACCGTTTCATTTGAGAAAACTAGCATCATCATACTGTATACACACAGAAACTTCATGTCAACCTGTCAAAATAAACAAAAACAGAAATACATTACTCTTGTATTACTTTTGTACAGTATAATGTACATCTTTAAATATTCACATTTTCTATCAAATTTAAGTAAAACAATTAAATTATAAAAATAAATTTTGCAACCATATTAATCACTTAATTGTAGAAAAAAAAAAATTATTAGCCTATTAAAAATTGTTTTAAAGGAATATTCACACAATTGTTCTTCCATGTATTAATCTCAACAGTAAACCTCAGTTTGTTTGCCAAAAAATAAAAGGGTTTAATTTTAATTTGATTTAAAATAAATGTTTAATGCCTTCATTTGATTTTCAGAAAAATTAAAACAAAAAAAAAAGTTGGTAGTGCCCTATTGTTCAAAATGTTGAAATTGAGGCTTTTGGACTTATTTTTTCACTGAAATAAATGTTTTTGTAATTACACAGAGTAAAGTACCGAAAAAAGGTATTGCTGGGTACCGGCACCGATATTCAGGTACCGATACCGGTACTGTACTGGTTAAAATGTGAACGGTACCCAACCCTAGTGACCATCCTACCTGTTTTTATTTTCTGTAACTGTATTAGTTTGCTAGCACAGCCTCTCATCACCAGATGCTCTCGACAGGATTCCTGCGTGATTCATTTTTACCCATTTAGCTGTTTTTCTTCCTCTGTCAGTATCATCATCTCACTTTCTGTCTCCTCTGTTTATTCTTTCATCTCTCGGGTGTCTTGAGCTTGTTTTCTGAGGCTGTTTACTCAGCGTGTTTGTGTTTGTGAGGTCTGAAACACGTATGTAGCTGTGTGAAGGTTCACGAGCTTCTTTATGCATGTCAGGAATGTGTGTGTGTGTGTGTGTGTGTTCGCGTTGTTTTAATTTTTTCTGGGTTCGTGTTTTGTTTTTGTTTAGTTTTTTTTTTTTCTGGATTCTTTTTTTATTTTCATTTTCAGTTCCTGGATTCAGTTTTTTCCCAGCTTTCATGAATATAATAATTAATTATTAAAATATTAATTACTCTTTAATAATTCATTAAATAATTTTTTATCAATTAAAAAGATTGCTTAATTCTTTTTTAAAGATTAACTTAATTTAAAATTAATTTAATTTAAAATAAAAAAATTATTTATTTCATTAAACTAAAAAGAAATTTTTAAATTAATATATAGATAAATAAAAAAAAAGTTATATAATTTTTTAAATTATTTATTATTTTTTATTCTTAAATAATAACATTTTGTGCTTTAATATTCATATTTGATTAAGTGTACAGCCCTACTTTTGCACAGTTCTGTGACATCCTGTAAATTCCATTTTTATGTGTTTGTTTGCGTGTCCGTGAAGACAGATTCACACATTCAAATAAACACATGATTGTCTGAGAGACATGTGATGAAACATGTTTACTGAGTCACATTAAAACAGGTTGAAATATCCCACAGTGACCAGAAGATCATGACGAACACAAATGGGTCATAAGAGTCTATAGAGTCAGTGGAGTGAGTTCATATTGAGCACAGTTAGAGACACGTATGAGATTACTGGGGTCTTCTTGTCTTCCTTTTTGATCTCATCACTGTCTAGGAGAATCACTTGAGACGTTCCTGAGATCTCATGTGTGATTTCTCTGTCCTAAGGGCCATCCGTGTGATGACGCACTACAGCAGAAGGATATTTTGGTCTCTCTGAAACACATTCAATTTCACACTCGTTTACACTCTCTGCCGAGCCCCAAAACAGGAAGCAGTTCCTGCAGCGAGTCTGTTGCCATGGCAACAAGCATGCGTTCCCACACACGCCTCAGAGCGAGTGTGTTTACACATGTTTCACGCCTCCGCAGTGTCAGTGTTATCCGGTGGGAAACGCTCCTCGAGCCCAGATATTATCGGTCGAGGGCGTCGATCAAAGAATCACTTGGAATTAATCATACGTCCAGAAACGTACTTATTTATATTTTAATCAACTGTTGTGAAAGTGTATTAAGTTTCATGCTTTCAAATGATTAGACATACTTTTGAAGTAATACAATTTAATTTAACCATTAAAAAGGAGTCCAGAAAAATTAAGACGGAAAAAGTGTTTATGATGAAAACTAGGTGCTAGGTTAATCTGTGTGGTTGCTAGGGTGTTGCTAAGTATGTTATAAAAATGTTCTAGGTGTTTTATTCATTGTGTTTTCTTTTTTTCCGAAATTCAGTTGTAATTTTTTTTAATGTCATTAATCCTTTCAAAAAAATGCCTGAATTCCAATTTTTTCAGTTTTTTCCTGGGATTTTTTCTCTGTTTTTATTTGTCTGGATTCTGTGTAGGGCTACTCGATACATCGTTTCAGCATCGATATAGCGATGTGCGCATCCGCGAGAGCCACATAGCAGGATGTGCGATGTATACTGATCGTTATATGTATACTGATCGTTTTCTTCGCTCACACACCAGACACGTGTTCTTCTACATGCTAAACTGGATGCGACAAGAGACCGTTACAAATCATTTCAACTTTGTGTCAGTGCGTCATAAATAGAACGAGACATCGGTTTACTGTCGGGGATTTGTCGTGTCGCTCCGCGCTGCATCCAGCATCACTGATTATAATGGGTTCTATTGTATTTTGTCGTGTCGTGCCGCTCTCGTCCGGTGTAGACACGGTGAGAGCCACGCAGATGTACGTGAACACCGAATTCCCTTCACTTCCGCGTCTATTTGTGTCTGAAAGGACACATACGCGTGAAATTTTGTTGCAATGCATGTCTCTGCAAGTATCCTTGTAAACACGTTGCTTATGGCTTAGGTGATGAATAACAGTTGAGAAAGAAAATGGATGTGCTAACATGTTATATTGGGATAACAAACATAAGTTTAATGTTAGGTCTGCTTTCGCGGAGAATGTTAATCAAACAACAAAACACATAGAGAAAAATCACTTTTGTAATGTCACGATACTACTGTGCGGGAGCGAAGGAAAACAAAGACGAAGGAGTTTCACAAATAAGAGTCTTTAATAATAATCCACAACCAGGGTAACACACAGGGCAGGCAGAAACACACACCGGACAAAGGAACAGAGAGCACTTTAAACGCAAGACTAAACGAGGGTAATGAACTAGACACACTTGAACTAAATGACTAATCAAACTAGAGGGAAAACTAGGTCACGGAGCACAAGAGGAGAAAACACACACAAACAGGTCCATATTCCTGACATGTTGCTTTAACAGATTTATTAGATTTAATTTACAGTGAAGACTATGCAGTGTTATTATACATTGATTATTCAGTTTCTACCGAATACTGTTAGACTTACCTTGAAAACCATGTTCATTTCATTTGTAGGCCTATCTTGTTCTATTAGATTTATGCTGTAATTTATTTTCTATGCCTGAAGTTACTCAACCTACAATATCCCAATCAAGATTTTTTCTCAAATAGAGCTATTCAAGTAATCTGGTGATTAGTTTTTCATATCGAAAATATATCGCAGAAAAAACCACAAGTCGCAATGTGAGTTTTTTTTCCAGTATCGTGCAGTCCTAATTCTGTGGCATTTTTTCCCTTTATTTTTCTGGATTAAATTTCCCGGTTTTTATTTTCTAGATTCCGTGTGGGTTTTTCTTGTCTTCCCTTTCATTTTTTGGATTCCCCCTTTTCCCCATGTTCATTTGTTCGGACCCTGCCCCCCCCCTTTAATTTAATTATTTCTGGATTCCGGTTTGCGTTGTTTTAATTTTTCTGTCCCCCCCCCCTTCCCATTTTCATTTATCTGGATTCCATTTTTATTTTCATTTTTCCGGACACCATTTTAATGATTAAATTACATTTTAGTAATCAAAAATCATGTCTAATTAATTAAAATAATTGGAATTCTAATTATGGATAATGTAAATTAAAATGGAATTAAGAATCGATTCATGATTTAATTAAATCTTTTAAAATGTAATCAAATTAAAATTCAACAATTGCTTTTTTAAACTGCACAACTCACACAGTCAGAGACATGCAGAACATGCACATTTCAATATCAGTCTTTTTGTTTTTTAATATTCATATTTGATTAAGTGTACAGCCCTACTTTCGATTTTTTCCAAATTGTATCTTCGAATTCCTTGGGCGGTCTGCCTCGCGTGACATCCATAGATCATAAGGCCCTGAAGTTTGATCAGTGTGGGCACTAGTACTAGTGATGGTTAAGCACATACACACACAGCTCCAGTAATCCCACAATGCCGTGGTCTCCAGAGTGACCTGCGAGCTGTAATCCAATCAGGATCTGTGCGATTATGTGCGCTGGGATTGAGTGGACAGGAAACAGAGATGCTTCTAGATCCTGAATGTCACGCATGGATCGGCTTACCACGTCAACAGCACCTCGCCGGCGTCTGTCTGCAGCATCAGATGTGCTTCTCATCTGCTTAGTGACTCATCGCAGTCCAGCATTATGAAGGATCACAGTATTCCACATGCACTTGAAATGCAAACTCATTGCATGCATGCAACAAACGAGCGCGTGCTGAGATTGATTGACACCTTCATTGGTGTCAATGTGGGTGATGAGGGTGTAACAGGACACCGGTTCATTCTGTGGAAACACACACCGCAACACACCCAACTTCCTCCCAAAGTGTTGCATTCTTCCTGCTGCAGGGCTGTGTGTGTGTGTGGGTGTGCTGTGTGTGTGTGTGTGTGTGTGTGTGCGGGCCGACAACATTCCTCCGCTCACATGTCTGATGTGTGTACTGGGTTTCAGATCCCACACAGATTTTTGCACTGAACCCACCCTGTGCTGCGCTGCTGCACTGAATATTGTGCTCTATTGTTCTGCATCTGATCCCAGAGCAGCCGGAGAGCAGCTTAGATCTGCTTGTCTGTGTGCATTAGCTATGTTTTCATCCACCTATTTTGGGATATCGCATAAAAAAAATGCTGGATGGAAACGCCAAGATGCACATAAATTCTGAAAATGCACATAAAAAACGTATGCCCCCCCCCCATCAACTAAGTCGTACTTTTTATCTGATAAAAATAAAAATGCGCATAAACTACGATGGAAATACTTTTACCGGATAAATTCCTAAATGCGCATCTAAGAAGACCAACCAATGGACCGATCTCATGCACAGCATCTAAAATGCTTGAGCAAAGTCTCATTAAAGTGCTTCGTCATAATTAACTCACAGAACTTGTGTTCCCAAACAGCAGACTCAGAAAATAAGATAACATTACACTCAATACACTGCATTAATATATTGTATACAAAAATTATATACAGTGCCTTTTCCTACTGCAGCAAATTTAGTTTTTCGTGGTGATATTTAGCGCAAGTTAATCAGGAGGTGACGATTTTGTTCTCTTCAACTGTTTTCAAATAGTTTTAGTCAATGATTCAGATTTTGTGCATAAGTGTTAATTCGTAACTTAGGATGGAAAAATAGCTAATGATGTGTTACAAAAACATTTCTTACAACTTTCTACTAAATATTTTTTCACCTAAAATATAACTTTATTTGAATGCTTTTTAATATTCTAAGAACGTTACAATGTCCAGTTTTTTTGTCATGATTATAACGTTGGTTAAAGGTTACAAAAAGGTTTATTAGAATGTTCTACAAAAAAAACATCATAAGGACATTCTAAGAATGTTGATCTTAGAATATTTTCTCTCAATGTTATGACCATGTATATCAAATACGCGTTAATCATTAGCCTCATAAACGACTGAATGACTGTCTGTGTCTCTGCAGGTGAAGCGAAGAACATCCCTCCGTATCCGGGTCCAAATAAGATGCGGGATTGTTACTGCACAGTCAACCTGGACCAGGAGGAAGTGTTCCGAACCAAAACCTTAGAGAAGTAATAGGCCTTATGGTGAGGTCACACACACACCACACCAAACACACACACACACACACAGACACTCACTCACACACACACTCACTCATTCACTCACTCACTCAAACACACACAGACACTCACTCAAACACACACTCACACACACACAGACACTCACTCACTCAATCCCAAACACACACACACACACACACTCACGTCACTCACTACACAACACACCACACACACACACACACACACACACTGACTCACTGACTCACTCACTCACACACACAGACACGCACTCACTCACTCACACACACACCCACAAACACACAGGACATCACTCACCACACACACACAACACACAGATACTCACTGCACACACAACAGACACTCACTCACACACACACACACACACACTTCTCTCTCTCTCTCTCGCTCTCTCCCACTCATACAACACACACACACACACACTCCACTCACTCGCTCACTTCAACTCACTGCACACCACACACCCACACACACACACGCATCACTACACCAGCACTTCACTAACGAACACAACTACACTCAGCTCACTCACAAACACACACACACACCAGCACCACTCACCCTCACTCACACAGACCTCACTCACTCACTCCGCACCACGCACAACAGACACACACACTCACTGCACTCACTCACACACACACACACCACACGGAGCCACACATACCACGACCACACACACCTCAATCCTCACACACGCACACCACACACTACACCACCACACACACACCACTCACTCACTCACTCAACACAGACAACGTCCACACACACACACACACACAAACACACTCACTCACTCACTCTCAAACACACACACACACACAAAACAAACACACACACACACACACACATCAGACACACACCGAGACACACACACACACACCGACACACACCCACACACACACACACACTCACTCACTCACCACACAAACACAACACACCACACACACACACACACCCACCACACCCACACACACACACACAAACACACACACACAGCCACTCACACACACACACACACACACAAACACACTCACTCACTCACTCCTCACACACACACACACCCCACACACCCACTCACCACTCACTCACACACACACACACACACACCCAAACACACACACACACACCAAACACACCCACACACACACACACAAAAACACACTCACTCAGTTAACAACAGGCACAATACACACACACCCCCCCCCAAACACACTCACTCACTCACTCTCACACACACACAAACACACTACAGCACGCACTCAACACACACACACACTCCGCACGCAAGCACACACATATGAAGATGTGTGTTGCGTGTTAATGAGGTGTAAAATCATATGTTTAACAATCACTGTGAATGCAATGCATCAATTGACAATGAAAAATACATTTACTTATCGAAGAAAATACCCACAATAGCTCGTATTGTGTCCTCTCGAATCCCTTAACCCGGCTCACCCACTGCAGTCCGTTCTACGGTGAAGACTTTTATTGTGAAATCCCGCGCAGTTTCCGCCATCTGTCCTTCTACATCTTTGACAGAGACGTGTTCAGGAGGGACTCCAGCATCGGTGAGTGACAGCTTCCTCATTAAGAGTAGTCACGTGTTCAGCAAACATGCGACCGAAATGGTCGCACTGTAGGAAAGCCTTGAGCGATGATGGGAAAGATATCCACGTCATTCAGCCAATGAAACCCAGCTACACCTGAAACACCTAGTTTTGTCCAACACAGTATAGAGCTCTACGTTTAATTCACGCAGCTTGTCCAAACAGATTGTTGATGATTCAGTAGGATGAAATGCAAGCTTCAGCGCCTAGGGCTTAATGTGTTACAAAGTATGGAAGCAGGGAGAGATGGAATGTTTGAGGAAAGAATGTAGACATATAAAGACCATAAACGTGTTTGAGATGTCAACTAGAAACCTTAAGAGAATGTGAGGATAGGTGTTTGACACTGAAGAGCCAAGAGTGAGACTATACTGGGTTGCATAGGGGGTTTTAGTTAGGTTTCTAGGGTGTTTGGATTGATCTGGTGGTATGTTTGCAGGGTAAAGTGGCGGAAGAAGGCCAAGACTGCAGAAGTACCACGGGGTTTAAAGACCACTGGGTTATCTTTTGTTTTTTTTTGTCTTTTCCCAGTTTCCTACTTTTTTTTCTTTTTTCTATTCACGCGGCAGCCGGTAGTTTGGGGAGTAGACAATCAACACGGGAGTGATATAAAAGCATCCTGTGTGCAGGACGTCGGAGGTGCAGGGATGTGTTCAAACAATTACATTTCACGTCAGTTAGCAGAACGCTTTTATCCCATACAGGCATCTTACAAATGATGACACAGAAGCGATCAAAAACTAACAAAAGAGCAATTGAATGCAAGTGCTGTGATAAGTTCTCAGTTAGTCTAAAGCCAGCACACGTCAGATAGAATCGAAAGAAAGATAGAATAATAGATTTAACTGCAGTAAATATTTTTCTAGTTTAACGGAACGTTTTAAAAACATCGGATTGTCTATTTACAATAAAGTACAGCTAAAGAGTTGAATATCCTGCTTTTGAAGTTTTTTCCCCCTACCTTTTCAAATCTATTCATCACATCGGAAAGGCATTTAGTTTCAATAAAAATTCGATAGGCAATAATCGAATAGTCAAATAAAGTTCCTAGGGCTAGGTGCGTAGGAGGGGTTTATTGTCTCAGAAATGGGGCATCCATTTTACATACCATTTGAATAAATCTGATAATGCTTTATTATTGCATACCTGTTTTAAAATGTACCTACATACACTGAGGTGCTAGGTAATTTGCCTCATATTTGCATTAAGTAGCAGAAAATAGCAGAGAAAAATGCTATTCTTCAAAGTTGTCCAAATAAAAGTCCTTAGCAATGCATATTACTAATCAAACATGAAGTTTTGATATATTTACGGTAAAAAAATTACAAAATATATTCATGGAACATGACCTTTACTTAATCCTCATCTCTGCAGTTTTTGGCCATAATAACAAGCAGACATGTAAATTGTGAACCATACAATGTATTGTTGGCTGTTGCTACAAATTTACCCCAGCGACTTAACACTGCTTTTGTGCTGCAGGGTCACATATAGATCAAGTATAATACACTCGTGTGTGTGTGTGTGTAGTGTGTGCGTGTGTGCGCGCTGGGCCCGGGGGATTGCAAATACAAATACAGGTGGTTGAGAACAAACACGAGTGAATCCGTTTCTATCATTGAGCTCCTGATAGAGCCTCAGACGCTCAGGGTTCACGAGGAGCATGTTTAGATCAGAACTCTTTCCTGTAAGATCACAGCAGTGTCATCACTCACACGTTATCACGTTCACTGCATCGTCTCGTCGTCTCACAGCGATCCTCAGAAACACAGACGCATTCATCCAGAGCTGAGAGAGGAAGCATGTGTGTGTAATGAAGAGCCCAGAGTCTCTGTCCATAGAGCGCTCATTGTTGTGCTGTGTGTGAGGAAGAGCGGACCACCTCTTCACAAGGCTCATTTGCATATTGATGATGTCAGCTGAAGTCAGACAGAGAAACTTTTTCTACTCGAGGAAAGTTTCACTGGGGAAGAGCTGTGTGCTGTCACCAAAATATCATTTTATGTCACAGTAACATAATATCAAAAAAAATTATTAAAACATCTATAATATAAAAAAAAAGTATATGATATTCATATATCAAAGACATTAAGATGTCCGCATCAAAAGATATTTACAAAAGTGATTTTATGTCCATAGAAAGCACATTAAATGTAAGTAAAGTGTCTAATTTTAAGGTTTCAAATACGTTTTTGGAGAATAAATTGTTACAATTTGGTTGAAATAATGTTACATTGTCATTCAGTGTAACACAATATGTATGTAAAAATTCAAACAACATGCTTAATCTGACGTGTTCATATTAAAATATATAAAATAATAAGGGAGCATATTACATTTGATTGTGTTTTAAATGAGTAAAAAAGTCTTACTGACAAATGCACAAAACCTAGGATCGTGGCACATTTTAGAAATGTAAAATTACAAGTATTTAGTATTTGGGGTGAAAGTAATTAGTCGTTTAATGCGTCATAAATTGATTTTTGTTGTAAAATATGCCTGACAAGATTGTTACACTGAATGATATTTTAGTGGCTCTCTTCTGAAAATCAGGGGAAAATGTATTTATTTATTTTTTGCTCAGAAAAACAAAAAACAAAAATACAATTACATTAAACAAAAAACTTTTTAATTTATGGGGGAAAACAACAACATTTTAAAGCATGATTACACTAGTGTTTTTATGCTTAACCCTTTTTCGTCTTTGACCCACATATAATATATAAAATGTATTTATTCATTTTTGTTTTAATGTCTATTTTTGGTAATCCAGTGAAAATAATATTTTACTAATGAAAGGTCTCATTTGATAATTTTCTTTTTTTTATTAATTGGATTTCAGTGGATGATTCATATCAAATGAATCAGATTCACATTATGAAACACGCGTGTTCAAAACTAAAGACTCAAAATGGAAATGTTGTTTCAACTTGAGGAAAGTTTATTTTCTTAGAAGAAGAGCTGTGCGCTGTCACTAAAATATTATATATTACAGAAACATCTGGATATTTTAATGAAAATACCTGGAAATTTAAGGGGAAAAAATATTTTTCTAAAAATATTTATTTAATAATCATGTTTTAATGCCTATTTTTGATAATCAAGTGAATAGAATATTCACTAAATAAAGGTGCTCAAGTAGAAACAGCAAAAAATAGAAATAATTGACTTAAAACCATTTTTAGCTGGTGAAAATATAGTGTTGTACTGATTTTGGCCACCCCACTGTACAACACAACGAACACACCAACCACCCACACACACACACACACACACACACTCACAAACACCAGACACACTAACAAACACACACACACCACACACTCACACACACAACACAACACACACACAACACAACACACACACACACACACACAAAACACACACACACACACTCACACACACACACACAACACACACTCTCTCTCACACACACACAGACACACACAAACAGACACACACAAACACAAACACACACAAAAACACAAACACACACCTCGCACGCACCCACACAGACGGACACACACCACACTTCACATCACATCAACACACACACACACACACACACTATCACTTACAAGACGCACACTCTCATGCACTCACAACACACACACACACGAAAACACAACCACACCACAACTCTCAGCACACACACACACACACACACACAACACATACTATATGCGTAGATTATATAAACGACCCAAAACAGTGAAAAATAACCTTAGAAAATCGGATTCTAAATTCTGACTCTGGACGGGAGAATGTGAGCTTTAATATATGACACACGTCCGATCAGTTCTGAACTGCTATGGTCCTTAGAACAGAATCGCCCAGAATCTCTACCGGTGGACACATTGCTTTTTTAGTGTTTTCCCTTGTGGTGTTGGAATCACGTATCAGCCTGATCAATGCAGTGATGTTGTTTTATGGTTTCTCATGCGCCGATCCTCAGTCTCTCGCAGCTCCTCTCTTCGGGCTGGTGGGTCTTAACCATGGTATCAAGCCTTCGTTTCTGTCTCTCTCTCTCTCCACAGGAGATGGTTCACCTGGAGCTGCGTCCAGTGAGGTAATAACAGACAGCGGAGTAGTCTGCCACAAGCTGCAAAAGGTGTGAGGCAGCCAATTCAATTGGGGCGGGACCTTCTGAGCGTCCCTCTGACATGGATGCGAGGTTTGGAAAACATGATTTGGAAACAGCTTACCATTATGTTGCAGTTGTGTTTGAGGAATTCGAAATGACCCACCCTGTGACGCTCCCGTAATTTTTTTTTTAAAGCAGGATGCTTTAAGCGGCTTTTCATCTCATGAGGACAGGTCTAATAGTTCCCCTGTAAGAGGTTGTTTCTTAGGGTTCCTTTGCTTTAAAGTACAGCAGCGGTACCAGACCGTCAGCAGTAGTAAACTTAGCATGCCTGTATTGTTGTTTGAAGGACGGCAATTACGGTCAAAACGGAAACACAAACAGTCTGAATGACAAAGGGCTTGCATTACAGCCGCGATAATTCACCACCAAAATGCCAATTTCTTCATTCAAGCATGATCTTCCAGTAACGTTAACAGGATGTTCATTCAAAGTTATCTGGTCTTTAATGTTCTCAAAACGTTAGCACAAATTACATTATTTATAAGTTCTTTCTGAAATGTGTCAGTTGGACGTTCATCAAATGTTTTTAAAAGCTACTACGTGTTTCAGAATGTTCATAGAACATTCAAAAGTAACGTTCCTGTAATGTTAGCAAAATAATAAAAGGGAAGAAAAACATTTTTAAAAACTAGATGTTCTGAACATTCAGAAATAACGTTTTCATAACTTAAAGGGAACGTTAGAAAAATGTTCTTAGAACATATTTTTGTAAGCTGAATTTCTGGAATGATTGTAATCGCTGTCATATCAGCATTTGATTCTAGCTTCGTCTACACAAATCTTCTTTAGTTCCCTGCAGAAATGAGAACGAGAGCACGATATTCTCATCTAATGAGTTGTTTGCTGTCATTTATTCATCTTCATTTGTGTCTTCAAAACCAGCAGCAGAAAAGGGTCGTTCCATCTTCATTTTCCTCTTATTTTCTCAGGATATTTGCACTGAGTTTGTCACTCTTGGCTTCGTCATTCATCCTGAATGAATGAATAGGTGTGTTGTGTGGGTTTTCAGACTTGTGAAACATGCAGAGAACAAATCGTACATTTTTTTCTGGTCCGTGTCATAAAGACAATCACATCGTCTGTAGCTCAAACCGTTATAGCTTGCTTGCGACAACAAGGTCATGGTTCAATTCCCAGGGAATGCAATACTGTACGCATTCCTGAACTGATGTGGCTTATTATCACAGAATGATGCAGAGAAATTCTGTATTGTAATAAAGGCTATGTCGATTAGAAATGGATTATAAATATACTTAATTATTAAAATACCTGAGGTGGCTTTAAGAACACTATTATACACTATTAATATAAATGAGCATCACGGCTCAATGCATCAGTGTCTGAAGGCTTCGTTGGACACATGTTGTGGGTCTCAGTCAGTTTTAGCCCAGTGCTGGACTTCATGGCTGGTGTATTTATGACCAGGCCAGACGCAGCTTTATACAAACAGGCTTAACACACTGGAAGTGCCCTGGAAGGATCGGATGGTATTACAGATGCTGTAAACCCTGTTCATTCATCAGCATCAGACCCACATTCACACTCACAGCCAGGCACTGCTGCATGCACACATCCACATATACAGTCGTGGCCAGAAGTATTGGCAGTGACATAAATGTAGTGTTTTGCAAAGTTTGCTGCTTAAGCTGTTGTGGTGTTCATTCACATTGTTTCTAGATTGTGTCACAACCAATGCTTGTAGAAACAATGTGAATGGCCACGACTGTAGAACAGCACTCTGTGTGTGTGTGTGTGTTTATGATGTGAGTCTGAAAGCTGCGTCACGGTTAGGGATGAGCGTTTGTGTGTGTACTCCCTGATGTTGTCATTTGTGTCCGAGCGCAACAGAGCTCGGCTCTGATTGGCTGAAAGTGACGTCATGTTGCAAGGCGGTACAAAAAATAGCTGCGGATTGTTTTAAGGCCGTTTGTGATGTGTTGATTGTTAATAAAAAAAATAATTAATGTCAAAAGATCATGTTTTTATACTTTTCATGAATGCAAAAATATTAAAAATGTTCTAAAATTCTAATTTTATATTTTTTATTTCATTTATTTTAAATATTAGAGGTTGTACACTATCAGTCAAAAGTTTTTAAACAGTAAATTTTTAATGTTTTTTCTTCTGCTCACCAAGCCTGCATTTTATTTGATCCAAAATACAGCAAAAGCAAATATGAAATATTTTTACTATTTATATTAACTGTATAATAATGTATAAAAACAATAATAGTGCTTTCTATGTGAATATGTGTTCAACTGTAATTTATTCCTATGATGCAAAGCTAAATTTTCAGCATTATTATTCATATTGCTGATTTTGGCTGCCAAGAAACATTTCTGATTATTATTATTATACATTTTTAAAACAGTTGAGTACATTTTTTCGAGATTCTTTGATGAGTAGAAATATCCAAAGATCAGCATTTATCTGAAAAAAAAAAAATTGCAACATACCCTATTCCATTCAAAAGCTTGGAGTCAATATTTTTTTTTAGAAAGAAATGATAGAAATTAATACCCCTTTTATAATACTTTTATTTAGCAGGGGAGGCTTTAAAATTGATCAAACAGTGATGATTTTACCGACATTTCTATTCAGATAATGTTTGTTCTTCGAACTTTCTTTTATCAAAGAAGAACTATCGTTTTTATTTGAAAACATCGACTCAGCTGTTTTTCAACACCAAACAGAATAAAATAATAGTAATAGTTTTTTGAGCAGCAAATCAGGAATATAGAAATGATTTCTGAGGATCGCGTGACTGAGTATGATGCTAAAAATTCAGCTTTTAAAATCCGAAAAAATTACCACTTCTAAAATATATTCACAAGAAAAAATTTAATTTAAATGGTAAAAATTTAAAAAACTAGGTCAGATTTTTTTTTTTGCTGTACTTTTTTTCAAATAAATGCAGGCTTGGTGAGCAGCAGAGACGTCTTTAAAAAAACATTAAAAATCTTACGGTTCAAAAACCTCTGACTGGTAGAGTATATTAAATGTTTTTATATTATTTATCCAGTCTGAGTGATAGCGATCATACCTTGGAGTTGTGTGTGTTTTCTCTGCACAGGGTTCTGGAGTGCCAGGATCTGCCGATAGTGAATAACCAGTGTGATCCGTATGCCGCGGTCTCGTTACTCGGCTCCTCCAGGTGAGATCAAACCTGAAAGCATCGCCGCTCATCTAGTTTATAAGTGCAGATTAGATCTGTCCAATGGCAGGACAGCAGTTCAGGGCACAGCGTGTGTCCTCTGAAAAATAAACGCATACTTGCAGTAATTGATCAATTATTATTTATTTTAAAATGGAAAACAAAATACAATTATAATATGTGACCCTGCAGCACAAAAGCAGTGTTGAGTCGCTGGGGGATATTTGTAGCAATAGCCAACAATACATTGTATGGGTCACAATTATACATTTCTCTTTTATGCCAAAAAATCATTAGAATATTAATATCATGTTCCATGAAGATATTTTGTAAATTTCTACCGTAAATATATCAAAACTTAACTTAATTTTTTGATTAATAATATGCATTGCTAAGAACTTCATTTGAACAACTTAAAGATGATTTTCTCAATATTTAGATTTTTGAAACCTCAGATTTCCAGATTTCAAATATGTCGATCCTAAACAACACAACATCATGGGAAAGATTATAATTCATCCCTCTGACTGTGTTTGTGGTCCAGGTCACCTATAATTCTTAAATTCCGCACCATTCACAAGTTTGGGGTCAGTTAAGATGTTTAATGTTCTGAAAGGATGTCTCTTTGCGCGCCAAGGCCTGCATTTATTGATCCAAAATACAGTAAACGAGTGAAATATTATTTCAGTGTGAAACAGCTGTTTTCTACATGAATCTCTGTTAACTGAAGTATTTCTGGTGCTGCGCAGTGTATTTCCAGCTCATCTCCAGTCTTCAGTGTCGCATGATCTCAGAACGCAGTATACTATGTGATCTGTGCTCGCGAAGAACACTTTGCGGAATTATTATCTCAATGTTGAAAACAGTCGTGTGTTAATATTTTTGTGGGGAAACCGTGGATGCATTTTATTTGCAGGATCACAGATGAACAGAACGTTCAAAAGAACATCATTTATATGACATAGAAATCTTTTGCTAAGGTTATAAATTTTTTGTCACTTTTGATCGATTTAATGCGTCACTGCTGAATAAAAGTAATAATTGAAAATCTGAATGGTAGTGTAAATTCACCTAAAACAGCCACAGATCACTGTCAGTGTGACGTAACGCAGTATAACACAAATGCATCTCTCACTCCTCACAGGTCAGAAGCCAAGAAGACGAAGGTCAAACGGAAAAACAACAATCCTCAGTTCGATGAGGTCTTCTTTTTTGAGGTAGGAGCTCATTGTCAAATGACAAGCCTAAATTATATTTTTAATGAAATTGAAACTTGCAGCATGTATGTCTCCTCATCAACACTAATACAAATGTATTGCATGTATGATGTTAATTGCAATATACAAGTCACAGCATGTACGTTAAGAGCTGCCGCTGCTGAACGTGACTCGGATCTGACACTCATCGTATTTTCTCTCAACTCTTTTTACCTTTTCTAACACACTTCATGTCTTAAAGTCTCTATTAATGAGCTGGTGAGTTAAATCGGGTGTGTTAGATGAGGGAGACAATGCTGGGGTGCTTCAGGACAGTTTAGAAAACCATTTCAGAGACATTCTTAAATGTGACTCATATAAAATATATTACATGCATGCTCAGTTTTAAGGCAGCTTTAGTCGGCTTTTTGGTAACTTCATGACTTAACTGACCACGACACCGCATGCACGTAGTTTATTTTGTGCTTTGATATTTGCAATTGAATTTCGTGCCTTTGTGCATGCTATTGAAGAGCATGCGCTGCGAGCACAGTACCGTTTTTAAATGCACTTATTGTCAAGAGTAAAAGTGACAGAACCAGCAGTGTGAGGGGAAGTGGCAAACCCTAGCTCCGCCCTGCATTATTGCGTACTAGTTATATTTTCTAACCGTAAACTGAGAAAAAACAGTAATGCTGCGGTTTAACGCACTAATTTGAAAAGCACTAAAAATAACTAAAACTAAAACTAATAAAAATAAACTATATACACATATATAAATACAAATGACAAAAACAACACAATTTCTAAAATATTAATACAATTATAACAGTATCTCGATGGTAAAATATCACTGATACTTACTTGTTTCAAATAAATATGTCATCAAACATGTACACGTAAAGCTTTTGAGCAGAAACTCCATAGTGAAAGCATGATATAATACTTTCAGTAAAGATTAAATGAAGTCTTGAGAGTAGTGAGATGTTCAGGATGAATCATCTGCTGTTTACGTTCTGGTTTAGGTGGAAGCGTTTACTACGGAAATAGATAATATCTGAGCATTCAGGTGTTTAGAGTTAAAGCAGACACTGGAGGATGGTGGTTTCTCACTTTAACACTTTCCACGCCGTTCAGATCTCTGCTCTAAATCATGCAGCAGAAATTCATTTCTTATTTAATTTCTACTTTATTTAATTCAATTTTTTCCCCTTTTTCTTCTTTTTTCACGTTTGCCTTTTCATTTTAAGATTGCCAGCTTTGCCTCGAGATTGCATTGCAAATGAAATGTCGAATCACCAACTGCATTTTATTTTTCAGTTTGTCAGGGAGAACGCATTGTCACAGTGAAAATAAAAATTACATAATTTCATTTCATTTTCAATTTTGGCACATATTTTGCGTATAGTTTTCTATAATGAAATTGTTAATCTGGTTTTCATTTTCATTTTTATAATTAAATTGATTCATTTAAAATTGGCAGAAAATGCCTTCCATATGGGTTAGGGGATAGAAAATATTGATTGATCAGTATAAAAGTGAGAGTGTGAGTGTGTGTGTGTGTGTTTGTGTGAGTGTGTGTGTGTGTGTGTGTGTGTGGTTGTGTGTGTGTGTGTGTGTGTGAGTGTGTTTGTGAGAGTGTGTGTGAGTGTGAGTGTGTGTGTGTGTGTTTGTGAGAGTGTGTGTGAGTGTGAGTGTGAGTGTGTTTGTGAGTGTGTGAGTGGAGTGTGTGGGTGTGTGTGTTGTGTGTGTGTGTGTTTGGTGTGTTGTGTTGTGTGTGTTTGGTGTGTTGTGTGTGTGTGTTGTGTGTCTGTGTTGTGTGTGTCTGTGTTGTGTGTCTGTTGTGTGTGTGTGTGTGTGTCTGTGAGAGTGTGTGTGAGTGTGAGTGTGTGTGTGAGAGTGTGTGTGTGTGTGTGTGTGTGTGTGCTGTGTGTGAGAGAGAGAGAGAGAGACAGTGTGTGTGTGTGAGTGTGTGTGGTGTGTGTGTGGTGTGTGGGTGTGAGTGTGGGTGTGTGTGTGTGTGTTTGTGAGAGTGTGTGTGGGGTGTGTGAGTGTGGTGAGTGTGTGTGTGTGTGTGTGTGTGTGTGTGTGAGAGAGTGTGTGTTGTGTGTGTGGTGTTGGTGTGTGTTGAGTTGTGTGTGTGTGTGAGGGGTGTGTGAAAGTGTGTGGGTTGTGTGTGAGAGTGTGTGTGAGGTGGTGTTGTGTGTGGTGTGGTGTGTGGGTGTGTGAGTGGGAGTGGTGTGTGGTGTTTTGGGGGGGTTTTTTGGTGTGAGGTGTGTGTGTGTGTGGGTGAGTGTTGGTGTGTGTGTTGTGTGGGTGTGTGTGAGTGTGTGTATGTGTGTTTGTGTGTGTGAGTGTGACGTTGTGTGGCGTGGTGTTGTGTTGTGTGGTGTTGTGTTGTGTTGTGTTGCGTTGTGTGGTGTGTGTGTGTGTGAGTGTGTGTGTGAGGAGAGTGTGTGTGTGTGTGTGTGTGTTGTGTTTGTGTGTGTGTGTGTGTGGTGGTGTGAGTGTGTGTGTGTGTGTGTGGTGGGAGTGTGTGTGTGTGAGTGTGTGGGAGATGTGTGTGGTGTGGTGGAGAGGTGGTGTGAGTGTGAGGGGTGTGGTGAGTGTGGTGTGTGTTGGGTGTGTGTGTGTGTGTGTGTGTGTGTGTGTGTGTTTTTTTGTGTGTGTGAGTGTGTGTGTGAGTGTGTGTGTGGTGTGTGTGTGAGTGTGTGTGAGTTTGTGTGTGTGAGTGTGTGTGGGTGGTGGTGTGTGTGTGTGTGTGTGAGTTGGCCACATTGAGAATGTTGTATGGCCTAACCTTCATTATGTTATGTATGATCTGCATTGTCTGGATATTGTTTTTTATGGCCACATAAAAAACGACTCTGATGTAGTATTTCCCGTCAGTTCCTTGGGTGCCCACTTTGTCCCGAAGGACAAATAGAAAGTTTTTATTTTTTTCTCACAGGGTGACCCAAACCGCGAGCTACACCAAAACGCCAGGTTGTACGGGGAAAGAGGCGAGTGGACAAGCTAGCGCCAAGTGAGTGTGAGTGTGGTGTGTGGAGTGTGTTGTGTGTGTGTGGGTGTGTGTGTGTGCGCGTGTGAGTGTGTGTGCAGGGTGTGTGTGGTGTGTGAGTGTGAGTGTGTGTGTGAAAGAGAGTGAGTGAGTGAGTGAGGTGGTGTTGTGTGTATGTGGGTGTGTGTGAGTGAGTGCGGTGTGTGTGTATGTGTGTGTGGGAGAAGTGTGGTGTGTGTGTGTGTATGTGTGTTGTGGGAGACGAAGTGTGTGTGTGTGTTTTTGATGATTGAGGTGTGTGTGTTGGTGTGTATGTGTGTGTGTGAGAGGTGTGTGTCTTGTTCGGTGTGTGCAAAATATCTAAGTATTTTTTTGCCTAATGTAGTATTATTTCATTCTATTGTAGATTGAATTACTGTTTAGTGGTATATGTTCAGTTTCAATTCATTTAAATTTTGTTTAAGTTTTAGTAATATGTATGTGGGTTTGTCATTTTATTAAATATTTTTTCTATTTATTTGAAATTTTTAGATCATTTATTGCACGGTAATATTTGATACTTCACTTAAACCTAGTTTAGTAAGTAGTTAGCGGTTTTCTAATTGTTTGTACATTAAAAACTTAAATAATAAAATATATATATTTTATTTTGTGATTTGCAATAGTTGTAGTGGAATGGAGCAGGCATGGTGCTAGTGAATAAGTGTAAACACTGTTCTCAGGGTGGATCTGTGGAACGCCAGCAATCTGAAGTTCGGAGATGAGTTTCTGGGAGAGGTACGGGTGCCGCTGAAGGTACTGGGACAGTCGGGTGTTCACGACGCATGGTACTTCCTGCAGCCCAGAGATAACGGCAATAAATCGGTGAAGGCTGATGAGCTGGGCTCGTTACGACTCAACATCGTTTACACGGAAGACCATGTGTTCCCCACGGAGCATTATAACCCGCTCCGAGACCTGCTGCTGCAGTCGGAGCGCACATCGACCGGTCAGTGATTGGAAAACTGAGTAATAGTAAACCTATATAAACGCTATAAACCTATAGTATATAGTACTAACCTATAGTAACCTATATCCAA
Source organism: Sinocyclocheilus anophthalmus (assembly GCA_018155175.1). Classification (NCBI taxonomy): domain Eukaryota; kingdom Metazoa; phylum Chordata; class Actinopteri; order Cypriniformes; family Cyprinidae; genus Sinocyclocheilus; species Sinocyclocheilus anophthalmus. The sequence continues at coordinate 12,608 of JADLZN010005188.1, read as the reverse complement.
TAGTATATAGTACTAACCTATAGTAACCTATAGTATATAGTACTAACCTATAGTAACCTATAATCTATAGTATATAGTACTAACCTATAGTAACCTATAATCTATAGTATATAGTACTAACCTATAGTAATCTATAACATATAGTATATAGTACTAACCTATAGTAACCTATAACCTATATTATATATTACTAACCTATAGTAACCTATAGCCTATAGTAAATAGTACTAACCTATAGTAACCTAATTATTGTATAACCTATAGTTATAAACACTATAAACATTATAGTTAGTATATAGTCCTAACCATTCGTAACCTATAACATTTTTTATATTATAACATATGTACCCTATAGCTTATAGAGATAGTATAACCGAAGTAACCCCCGAGAACTATAGTGATCGTACTAACCATATAGTAACCTATAACATATAGTTATAGTACTAACATATAGTAACTATATTATATAGTTTAACATATAGTAAACTATAGTATTAGTAATAACCTATAGTAACCGATAACATATAGTATTAGTAGAACATCATAGTAACTATAATATATAGTCTATAGTACTAACCTATAGTACACCTATAACATATAGGTACGAGACTAACCTATAGTCAACCTTAAACTATATTATATAGTTCTACCCTATAGGACCTATAGTATATTACTAACCATAGTACGATAACATATAGTTATCGTACTAATGAAGTAACCTATATTATATAGCTTAACTCTAGTACCATATAACATATAGTATATCGTTCTACCATAGACCCTTAAGTGTTGTCGGAGATTATCAATAGTTTGTCCTGTTCAAAATTATGAAGTGATACTTATTTATCATTTGATGCAGATAATAAATTAATAATATGTAAAGTAATTAATAGTACAATATTTAAAATATTGTAAAACATATAAAAAAACAGATTAATGACTGTAAGAGCAAACTGTCATCTATGATGATGTCCTGATTATATTATTAAGTTTTAATTGGCTTGTAATTTTTAGATTTTCATTTTTAGTGATTTTGTTATGTGTTGATATTTTTATTATTGTCAGTTATACAGTATAGATTGAACTTAACTTAAATTCAGTAATGGTTTCAGTTTTAGTTTTAGAACATTTTGATTTTAAGGCAAACATTTTTAATTTGTATTTTTTTGTGCGTTTACCTCACAAGAATATATTTTATTTTATTTCAGCTTGATTTCCAGTACCAAAAATTATTTTGAATAGTTTCAAGTTTAGTTTTTCTTAACAAAAACAACACTAAAGATTTTTTTTAAATCTTGATTTTGTTTTCAAATAATACAAACACTTAAACACACGAGGCCCAAAAAAGAAAACAAAAATATGGTGGATTAAAATTAATAAATGTATTGAGTGTCAAAGACAAATGTCCCTAATTATTAAAGTAATATGTCATTTTCATTCGTTTCCAAAAAATATTTATATATAGCTTTAATTATCTTTTCTTACAATTTTTTGAATTTTAATAATTCACTTGCTGTATATTTAAGTTACCAAGGGAGCAGTTTGGATATAAAAAAACAATTTTCTTTTTTTTTATTGGGGTCTTCTATTTTAGATGTTTCAGCTTGATTCAGTTATTTTAGTTTTCATAGTTTTACTTTATAGCAGTGGTATGGTCTCTCAAGCAGCTACATGCTCTGCATTAAACGTAGATTTCACTGAATGAGCAGGAGTTTGATGAAATTATTTTTTATAGTAATATAAGAATAGTCGAGTCAAAAGATCACAGCGGTTAAATCCTAAAAGAATAAATTGATAAATTGGAATAAATAATAATAGTAATAGAAAATACAATGCGATTCAAAAAGGTATGAGGTGATCATATTCCCATTTAATTTTTTCCAAGTAAATCTCGTTTGAGACCCTGGACCACAAACCAGTTATAAGGGTAATTTTTTATTTTATTTAGATGTATGCATCATCTGAAAGCTGAATAAATAATCTTTCCATTGATGTATGGTTTGTTAGGATCGGACAAATATTTGAAAATCTGAAATCTGAGTGTGCAAAAAAATCTAAATATCGAATAAAATCACGTTTAAAGTTGTCCAAATTAAGTTCTTAGCAATGCATATTACTAATCAAACATTAAGTTTTGATATATTTACGGTAGGACATTTACAAAATATCTTCACGGAACATGATCTTTACTTAATATCCTAAGAATTTTTGGCATAAAAAAAAATTGCTAATTTTGACCAATATAGTGTATTGTTGGCTGTTGCTACAAATATAACCGTGCTACTTATGACTGCTTTTGTGCTGCAGGGACACATTTGTCATTATTGATCAGTCGTGATCTCTCTAGCGGTGTTGATTTGGGGTGTGTTTGTGTTGCAGCCTGTTTCAGCGTCCGCGGCTCATATCTTGGGCGAGGTGTGTCGTGAGAAGCAGGAGGCGGCTGTTCCTTTGGTGCGACTTTTCCTGCACTACGGCAAAATCGTGCCTTTCCTCAGTGCCATCGCCCACGCCGAGATCAGCCGCACGCAGTGAGTACAGACCAGAGTTGGGTTACTGTATTCTAATTACTTTTCCTGATAACGTAAATTTAGTCATTTGATTACAGTTATAACTGTAAAAAATGCAATGCATATTTTCAGTTTACGACAATTGTGATGAGTCTCAAATGACAAAAAAATGCTATTTTCTTGTAAATGCATCCTTGTCAGACCAACAAAATAACCCTAAATGTTGCCCCAACTTTTTACACAGTATTTTTTTTTCATCAGGAAACTACATTTTAAAAATAAATGACCTCAACCACAGTAATTGTAGTTTCAGTTGATGTGACAAGAATGGTTCTACTAACAAAATAAGACAATTAGCATTGCATGATCAAAACCCTTACGTGGGCGAAACATGTATCTGTACCGAGAAGAATAAAATTAAAAACGTATTTAAAACTTTTTAATATTGTTGCTTACGCATCAAATTGCCTTATTTTTTTTAGGTTTTCTCAACTATTTATTTTCTACAGGTAGTGTCGTAATAACATTACGTTACTTAAGTTACAAATGCAGTGTTATAAAAAAAAGAAGAAGTAAAAAACATGTTTGGCCCATCAGTATGGCCTTTAATAAATCACAGAGGAATGCGAGCTAATGCAGACGAGCTACAACATTTAGATGCAATGAAATGTTTGTATCATATTTCAAAAATGTTGCACTCCATTTCACATTATTTTAGTTGGCATTTATAGGTTGGGAACAAGGTGTCACAAGTCACAATACACTATATATAATAAAAATAAATGACTCATCAGAATGAGATCCTCGTCGCATCGCGTTCTTCTTCTGAGGTAAATTCAAGGCTTATTCCTCACAGCGCATCTTCCTCCAAAAATAAAAGTATCCTATATGAACTTGATAAATCCTAATGCTTTATTTACGGAGGTGATGTGGGTGTTTAAATGTTCGGTTTTGTTTGTTTTTTTTGTTTTTTTTTTTTTTTTTTTTTGCGCGTACTCAAAGCCTGGTGTCACGTGGGATGTTATCCTAAGATGGCGCGATTGTGCGTGTTACAGATAATGAACTCAGACTGGAAAGACTGGACCTGTTACTTTATCAGAGAATATTTGTTTTCGACGTAAAAATAGACACTTCAAGCTTTTTTTTATATATATTTCTCTTGTCTGTGTGTCAAGTATTCGCTGATTCTTTGTTCATTTTAGTGATGCGTTTCAGGAGACTGAGACGGCAGAAAGCAGACCCTGTTTGTTTTCTTTATTTTACAAAAGCACAATGTTTTGTTTTGTTGATATGATGCGAGTGTATACACAAATACAAGTAGACATTTACAGTTTCAAATGATGTTTACTTATCTGTATGATGCAAAATTACGAAACATTTAAAGTTCTTTTCACTGCTGTCAGGAAAATATGCAAGTGATCGTTCAAGTTGCTGTTTTGATATTTATGTAATTTTTCAGTCAATATTAAATTACTGAAAGAATTATGAGTTTCACTTTTTTAGGTTTGATAACTTGAAAAGTAAAGTAAACATGAAACTAACTTGAAAGTAAAGTAATCTGATTACTTTTTAAATGCAGTAATCAGTAATCAAATTACAATTTTAAGAAAGTAATTAGTAATTTGTAGTGGATTACGTTTTTTGAGTAACTTACCCAAAACTGGTACAGAATTCTCCTTCCTTGTCTTCCTCACCTTCCTCCCGCTCCTGCAGGGATCCCAACACCATATTCCGGGGAAACTCGCTGACGTCTAAATGCATCGATGAGACCATGAAGCTGGCGGGAATGCATTACCTGCGCGTCACGCTCAAACCCATCATCGATGAAGTGAGTCTGTCTCAGTCTGAGTCTCGTCACGGCATGCCTTCACGTTAGTGAGTCGATGTTTCAATTAGCAGTTAATATTAAAGACAGTCCTTGATTTTTTTTTTTATTTTTGTTATTTTTTTTTTTTTTTTTTTTTTTTTTTTTTGTTTTGTGTCCTGAATTAATCAGCGTTCGAACGAAATCAATTGAATGAATGATTCAGTGAAAATATCAGTGACTTGCCGCCACCTGTCGCCGGTTTTAGATTCACTTTTAACATCTAATTTCAGTTGTTTAAATCATTTAATATTTCTATATTCAAAATTGCATATTTACAACATTAATCTCAACATGAATTTATGAATTCATGCCACCTCTGAGCCTCATTAAAAGTCTGAAAATGTACCTACAATGTACCTACTAATGGAATAGGGGTGGTAACTTTATTTGCTATTCTACTTGTATTATATCGTTTTTTATTGAAATTTTAAAAGCATAAATATACATTTTTGAAGTTGACTAGAAGATGACATACTTTTACTAAACAGAACCAACATGCAAAGTTAAAAAGAAAATGCCCCTGTAAATCACTTAAAGGAGTCAAATATCACCTTGTATTAGGAAGGCAAATTTTTGATTATCGATCAAAAGGTGCTCCTAAATTTTTTAAAAAGAAAAGAAAGCTCCTAAAAAGAAAACTAAGCATAGAAGAATGTTGTATAACAGTAGTATTAGAGCTATGCATGAGCTCTTAAAGAGACAGCAGCCTAAATAAACCTGCTGCTGTCTGTCATACGGTCTATTTATCAGCCACCAAAAAATACAGAGATATGAATTTTTGGTCATATCTTCACTGTGTCGTTTGCCTGTAGATCTGCACAGACCACAAACCCTGCGAGATCGACCCCGTCAAGCTGAAGGAGTCCGAGAACTTGGACACCAACAGGGTGAGTCTAGATGGTTTAGGGCAATTAATTAATGAGTTAGATTAAATAACATATATATTGTACCATATGAATTGCAATACCAATTCTTTTTTTTTTGGCACTTCGATTACAAAATTACCGAGAAAATGTAAATAATTGCTATTATACTATATTAAAACATAGCAAATATAATGAAATATTAATTAACACTGTAAAATAAACTGTCCTCTGTCTGGACTGTTATGATGTCACTTCCTGAGATATAATCCAGTGTTATTTTAGTATTATTTATGTAGTATTAGCTTTTATTTTTATATTTTTAGTTTTCACTTTAATTTTATATTGTTAGTAAACTTATAAATGTGCTTTGTTCCTTTTAGTAGTTTTTAATATATTCTATATAGCTTTCATTCATTTTCTTTCGTTTCGGTCAATTTTGTTTATGCTTTTCTTCACTTTTTATTAGATTTGGCTTTTTCTTCTATGTCTATATAGTTTTTTATAAATTTTTATTTCAGTTTTAGTTTTAGATTTTATGCAATTTGTCATTGTATAGTTTTCAGCTTTTATTATTATATATATATTATATATATATATATGTGTGTGTGTGTCTGTGTGGTGGGGTGTGTGTGTGTGGCCTGTGTGTGGTGTGTGTGTGTGGTATGTGTGGTGTGTCGTGTGTGTCTGTGTGTGTGTGTGTGTGTGTGTGTGGTTGGTGTGTGTTGTGTGGTGTGTGTGTGGTGTATGTGTGTGTGTGTGTGTAGTGTCTGTGTGTGGTGGGTGGGTGTGTGTGTGTGTGTGTGTGTATTGTATGGTCGTGTGTGTTGTTGTGTGTGTGTGTGTCTGTGGTTGTGTGTGTGTGTGTAGTGTGTGGGTGTGTGTGTGTGGCCTGTTGTTGTGTGTGTGTGTGTTGTTGTGTGTGTGGTAGGGTATGTGTATGGTGTGTGTGTGTGTGTGTGTGTGTGTGTGTTGGGCTGTGTCTGTGTTGTGTGTATGTGTGTGTGTGTGTGTGTGTGTTGTATGTGTGGTCTGTGTGTGTGTGCTGTGTGTGTGTGTGTGTGTGTGGTCTGTGTATGTGTATGTGTGTGTGTCTGTGTGTGTTGTGTCTGTGTGTTTGAGTGTGTGTCTGTGTCTCTGTGTGTGTCTGTGTCTGTGTCTGTGTATGTGTGTGTGTGTGTGTGTTTTTTTTTTTGTTTGTGTGTGTGTGTGTGTCTGTGTATGTTTGTGTGTGTGTGTGGTTGTGTGTTTGTTTGTGTGTGTGTGCATATTTGTGTGTGTGTGTGTGTGTGTCTGTGTCTGGTGGTCTGTGTGTGTATGTGTGGTGTCTGTGTCTGGTGGTGCTGTGTGTGTGTATGGGTGTGTGTGCAGGTGTCTGTGTGTGTGTGTGTTGTCTGTGTGTGTGTGTCTGTGTGTGAGAGTGTGAGAGTGTGTGTTTGTGTGTGTGTCTGTGTTTGTGTGTGTGTCTGTGTTGTGTGTGTGTGTGTGTTGTGTGGTTTGTCTGGTGTGTGTCTGTGTCTGTTGTGTGTGTGGTGTTGGTGTGTGTGTTTGTGTGTCTCTCAGGGAAAACTTGCGTCAGTACGGGAACGGATCTTAACGTGAGCACCAGCTCGGGGGTCGAGTTGGTGAGCTGCACGACGGTCAGGGTGACTCTTCTTCCGATGCGGAGAGTCTGCGGCTGTCACGTTCGAGGGTAAACGCTCACCGGCAGAACGACGAGACCATTAAAACTCCAGGAAGAGTTACTCATAAAAACTCTGCCAGTGTGATGCAAAACGTGAACAAGAGGGAAGAAGTCTCTTGTTGCATCACACTTGACACAGAAGTGGGATTCAGTAGCTCTTTTGGTTCATTTTAGTTGAGTTACGGTCTCAGTTCCCAACTCTTTGGGACCCAGTCACCTATGGCTTCTTTTAAATGAACTTTAAATGGAAGTAAACATGACCCCCCCCACCCCCCCCCACCCTCACCCCCCCCCCCAAATAGATGGGCAAGCACCAGAATCTTCATCATATTCTTTATAACTACTATATTTGAAAATTTCACTTTTTTGTTAATATTTTGAATTAGTTTTTATTTTTAGATTTGTCATTTTAATTTTAGTAATTTTTAGTAACTTTTGTGATGTTTAAAAAAAAAAAAACATTTTATATAGCTTTAATTAATTTTCTTCAGTTTAGTGTTAGTAATGTTAGTAGTTCAACTCATGTATCTTCAGTTTGTTGCCAAGGTAATGTTTATCATTTCAAATTAAGTTTATCCATTAATATTTAGATTGAGGTTAGTTAATAATTAATTCATTTTCCTTAAAGTTTCATTTTTTAGTCATAAACTCATTGTATTATTTGGTTTCAAATTTTGTTTCAAAATTGTTTAAGTTTTTCATCTAATATTTACGGTATTTCAGCTTGCTTTCAATTTTTTTAAATACAAAAAATTATTTTTCATGTTTAGTTAACAATACTATTCTGTAAAGATCAAACTGTATTGTTGATATGCTGTTATTTTTATATTTCAGTAGGTTTATTTGAGGTTCGGTTAATTGGTTATTTGTATATTGCGGTGTATTTTTATTATATATTTAAATATTTTATATAGCCTTAATACATTTTCTAATTCTAAATCACTTTTTAGAATAGTTTGTAGCCAAGGGCAGCATTTCTCATTTCTAAGTTAAATTTTTAATATAATATTTATTTATTCATTTTTAGATTGATTGCAATTACCCGAAAATGTTTTTTAATAATTTTTAGTTTTATAGTTTTCTGTTTATTAGCAGTTTTATGGTCTCAAGCAGCTGGAAGGCAGTCACATGCATTAAGACTGAACCAGCAGGAGTTTGATGACAGTAATAAGTGTCCTGTAATCAGGCGTTTGTTCCCTCATACTTGTTCTTGTGTTCTGCACTGCCTTCTGTTTACTTTAGCTGCTGCGTTGAATTGTCAGTGTTATACTGCCACCTTCAGATCACAAATGAACACTGCAGGGAACCGAATTGGCTTTGTTTTAGTCCAGAGGCTTCAGTAAAGTGATCCGTGATGATGATGATGATGATGGTGGCTTGGTTGAGATTTTAAAACAAGCCCCAAATCAATTAAATAAACAAATAAAATAAATCTCTTCATATAAAAAAATAAGGCTTTGTCTGGGCTCTTTCCTTTTAAAATTAGAGGGCAACCTCTGCATTGTAATCACGATCCAAACAAAGATGCTGCGTACATGCAACACCAGCAGTTTTTCATCTAAATTACATTCTATAATTTCAAAATTTGAAGCAGAAACTGAATGGTTTGACTTCAGTTTTGTGAAACTATGCATAAAAAATATCTGCATGAAACAGAAACGGCAGACGAGCTGAACGAGACGCAGATTCTCTCTCTGCCAGCAGGTGGCGCTTTAAAAGCATTTTTCCCTCGTTACCGCAAGCGCTGCGGGCTTTGAACACAGCAATGTACAGCGTTTCCTTGTTTACCGCTGTAAACGAAGCAGAGCTGCTTTAAGAACAGCAATGATACTGTGTTTCTTTGGTTACCGCTGTAAACAAAGCAGCTGTTGCGCTTATGAACAGCAATGATACAGCGTTTCCTCGGTTACCGCTGTAAACAAAGCAGAGCCGCACTTATGAATAGCAATGATACAGCGTTTCCTCGGTTACCACTGTAAACAAAGCAGAGCTGCACTTATGCTAGCAATGATACAGTGTTTCCTTGTTTACCGCTGTAAACAAAGCAGAGGCGCACTTATGAACAGCAATGATGCAGTGTTTCCTCGGTTACCACTGTAAACAAAGCAGAGCAGCGCTTATGAACAGCATGATACAGCGTTTCCTCGGGTACGCTGTAAACAAAGCAGAGCCGAGCCTTGAACAGCAAGATACAGCGTTTCCTCGGGTACAGTGTAACCAAAGCAGGTGGCGCTTATGGAACAGCAGAAATACAGCGTTTCCTTTGTTACCGCTTTAAACAAAGCAGCGCTGCGCTTATGAATAGCAATGATGCAGCGTTTCCTCGGTTACCGCTGTAAACAAAGCAGAGCCGCACTTATGAACAGCAATGATACTCCCCACGTTTTCCTCGTTCAGGCTGTAAACAAAGCAGCGCTGCGGTTATGAACAGCAATGATGCAGTGTTTCCTTGGTTACCGCTGTAAACGAAGCAGAGCTGCTTTAAGAACAGCAATGATACTGTGTTTCTTTGGTTACCGCTGTAAACAAAGCAGCATGGACAGCAATGATAAAGCGTTTCCTAGGTTACCGCTGTAAACAAAGCAGGCTGCGCTTATGTCTGGAATGCAATGATGCAGCGTTTCCTTGGTTCTGCTGTAAACAAAGCAGCGCTGCGCTTATGAATAGCAATGATACAGTGTTTCCTTGGTTACCGCTTTAAACAAAGCAGCGCTGCGCTTATGAATAGCAATGATACAGCGTTTCCTCGGTTACCACTGTAAACAAAGCAGAGCTGCGATTATGAATAGCAATGATACAGTGTTTCCTTGGTTACAGCTGTAAACAAAGCAGCGCTGCGCTTTTAAATAGCAATGATACAGCGTGTCCTTGGTTACCGCTGTAAACAAAAGCAGAGCCGCAACTTATGATGCAATGATTACAGCTGTTTCCCCGGTAACAGCTGTAAACAAAGCAGCGCTGCGCTTAAGAACAGCAATGATACAGCGTTTCCTTAGTTACCGCTGTAAACAAAGCAACGCTGCACTTATGAACAGCAATGATACGGCGTTTCCTCAGTTACCGCTGTAAACAAAGCAGAGCTGCGCTTATGAACAGTAGTGATACAGTGTTTCCTTGGTTACCGCTTTAAACAAAGCAGCGCTGCGCTTATGAATAGCAATGATACAGCGTTTCCTCGGTTACCACTGTAAACAAAGCAGAGCAGCGCTTATGAATAGCAATGATTTAACAGCGTTTCCGCGGTACAGCTGTAAACAAAAGCAGCGCTGCGATTATGAAAAATAGCAATGATGGCAGCGTTTTCTTGGTTTCTGCTGTAAACAAAGCAGCGCTGCACTTATGAACCGCAATGATAGTTTTTCCTTGGTTACCGCTGTAAACAAGGCAGCGCTGCACTTATGAACCGCAATGATAGTTTTTCCTTGGTTACCGCTGTAAACAAGCAGCGCTGCGCTTATGAATTAGCTGATGCAGCGTTCCTGGTTAACGCTGTAAACCAAAGCTGCGCTTAGACAACAGCAATATACAGCGTTTCCTCGGTTCCGCTGTAAACCAAAGCATAGCCGCACTTATGATTAGCAGATACGCGTTTTTCTCGGTACGCTGAAACACAGCAGCGCTGCGCTATGAACAGCAATGAGACAGGTTTCCTCGGTTACAGCTGTAAACAAGCAGCGCTGCGCTTTGTACAGCAATGAGACAGCGTTTCCTCGGGCGTTTACCGCTGTAAACAAAGCAGCGCTGACGAGTATGTGAATAGCCAAAGTGATGCAGCGTTTCCTCGGTTAACGCGTAAACAAAGCGCGCTGCGCTATGACCAGCAATGATACAGCGTTTCCTCGGGGACCGCGGAACAAAGCAGCGCTGAAGCTTATTGACGCAATGATACAGCGTTTCATCGGTTACCGCTGTAAAACAAGCGCGCTGCGCTATGAACACAAATCGATTACAGCGTTCCGCGGTTAACGCTGTAAACAAAGCAGCGCGCGCTATGAACAGCAATGATACAGGTTCCTCGGTTACCTCTGTAAACAAAGCAGCGCTGTGCTTATGAACAGCAGTGATAGTGTTTCCTTGGTTACCGCTGAAAACAAAGCAGCGCTGCGCTTATGAATAGCAATGATACAGCGTTTCCTCGGTTACCACTGTAAACAAAGCAGAGCCGCACTTATGAACAGCAATGATACAGCGTTTCCTCGGTTACCGCTGAAACAAAGCAGAGCCGTGCTTATGAACAGCAATGATACAGTGTTTCCTTGTTTACCGCTGTAAACAAAGCAGAGCCGCGCTTATGAACAGCAATGATACAGCGTTCCTTGGTTACCACTGTAAACAAAGCAGCGACGCCGCTTCGAACCAGCAATGGCAGCGTTCCTCGGATTACCGCTGTAAACAAACGCGTGCGCTTATGAATAGGAAATGATGCAGGTTCCTGGTACAGCTGTACAAAGCAGCGCTGCGCTTGAAACAGCAATGTGAGTGTTTCCCGGGTTACCACTGTAAACAGCAGGTGGTGCTTATGGAACAGCAGCGATACAGCGGTTTTTTGGTTACCGCTGTAAACAAAGCAGCACCGCGCTTATGAATAGCAATGATGCAGCGTTTCCTCGGTTACCGCTGTAAACAAAGCATCGCTGCGCTTATGAACAGCAATGATAAAGCGTTTCCTCGGTTACCGCTGTAAACAAAGCATCGCTGCGCTTATGAACAGCAATGATACAGCGTTCTCGGTTACCACGTACAACAAAGCGAGCTGCGCTTATGGAATAGCACTGACGCGCGTTTTGATCGGTTAAGCTGTAAAACCAAAGCAGAGCTGCGCTATGCAATAGCAATGATGCGCGTTTCCGCGGTTACCCGTAACAAAGCAGCGCTGCGCTTATGAATAGCAATGATACAGCGTTTCCTCGGTTACCACTGTAAACAAAGCAGAGCAGCACTTCTGAATGCACTGAGCAGCGTTTCCTCGGTTACGTGTAAACAAAGCAGCGCTGCGCTTTGAACAGCCTGATACAGCGTTCCTCGGTTTACCGCGTAAACAACGCAGCGCTGCGCTTATGAACAGCAATGATACTGTGTTTCCTTGGTTATCGCTGTAAACAAAGCAGAGCTGTGCTCATGAACGGCAATGATACAGTGTTTACTCGGTTACCGCTGTAAACAAAGCAGAGCTGCGTTTATGAACAGCAATGATACAGTGTTTACTGGGTTACCACTGTAAACAAAGCAGAGCTGCGCTTAAGAACAGCAATGATACAGCGTTTCCTTAGTTACCGCTGTAAACAAAGCAGAGCCGCACTTATGAATAGCAATGATACAGCGTTTCCTCGGTTACCGCTGTAAACAAAGCAGCCACTGCGCTATGAAATAGCAATGATACAGCGTGCTCGGTTTAACGCTGTAAACAAAGCAGCCTGCGCTTATGAATAAGCAATGATACAGTGTTTCCGTCGTTTACCGCTGTAAACAAAAGCAGAGCCGCGCTTATGACCGTTACTATGCATTAGACAGAGGCAAGATGACAGAAAAAATAAATCTAACACATTTCTAAAAGGCAGTAAATTCCCTAGACATAAAGTCTATTAATTAATGCATTTATCAGTTGCTTTTATCCAAAGCGACTTACAGTTCATTCAGGCTATACATTGTTTACCAGTATGTGTGTCCCCTGGGAATCAAACCCACGA